>SRLM01002431.1:32486-68070 GCA_015708895.1 Populus ilicifolia | reverse complement strand
ATAATCTGATTGGAACCTCCTTTATGTGTGGTTTCCAATTGAAAAATAAGAGTTTATACTATACTTATTCGACATACCATTAGTGGAACCTCTAACCTTGACATTTGTTATTATTATTGTTAATCCTTTAATTTTCCATCTCAAAGTTCTCATCAAATTTTCTTCTTCTTCTTTATTATTATTATTGTAGTTATTATAGTTATTAATATTGTTGTTGTTGTTGTTCTTGTTATTGTTGTTATTTATAATTTGTACAATAACCTCCCTGTGGTTCGACCCCGGTCTTGCCGGGTTATTTATTACTTCGACACTTCTGCACTTGGGAGAAAACATTAATCTCTTTGTCGTGTCAGTTAAGATAGAAGGTTTAAAGGATCCAAGTGCAAGTGAAGAATATGCAAAATGGAGAAATCTAGCTCTTTCAGCCAGGCCTTATGTAGGAATCAAATCTCTCTAAATTGTAGAAGAGCCTATTAAGAGGAAAAGGGTCAATAATGAAGAGGAGTTGAGAAGATAGGTGGAAAAACTTCGAATAGAATTGAGCAAAATCAGAAAAGACAAGGCAATGTTGGAAGAAATGATGCTGAAAGGAGATAAAAGGAGAGCATTTCTAGATGAGCAACTACAATCTAGAGATGCAAGAATAACAAAGCTTGAGTTAAAGCTGGGTGAGGAGAAGATTGCTAATGAAGAAAGTGAGAAGGAGCTAAGAAGGATGAGTTTGGATTGGATGCAAAGTTGCTCTGAACTTGAAGCATTAGAGATTGACCTTAACGATTGCCAAGGAAGTGCATAATATCTCCAAGAAAAATTTGCACAAGTTCAATTTGAATTGATGGATAGGATTGGGAAGTATGAGGATTTGAACAAGAAATATATAGAGTTGGAAAGTCGTTCAATGGGGATTCCAAAAGAAGAAAGTAAAAAGAAAGGTTTCAAGGCTGTTAAAACAGAATTAGCAGTTAAGAAGAATGAGATAAAAGTTATGAGGATAAAACTTGACAAGGAACGTGAAAAGGTGAAGTATTTGGATGAGAAGCTAGTAGCAATGGAAAAACACAAGGATTAAATCGACGCCAACAACACTGTTTTGAACAGAACCAACATGTTGTTTATAGAGAAGATGACCAAGACAGAAGAGCAAATGGATGAAGCTGCTGCACATGCTCGAATTATTAGAATCAATGCACGGAATGTTGGAGGAGACATCATTCATTATCACCGAAGCCTTGCTGAAACCGATGCCTTTCTAGGGAAGATTGAGAATCGCAGCTTTGTTTTCTTACCTTTGGCTAGAGAGTTTAGGGAGGAAAAGGATTAATATATTTTGTACTTTCTTTTTATTTATTAATGTAATAAACTTATCAAGCATTAATGAAAAGGGCGTTGACCCATCCTCTTATGCAAAATCTGTCTCTTGGTGAATATGATTCAAGCAAACGACTTGAAAGGCATTACTCTTAGCAATGTGACAAGAGAATCTATATTTATAAGGTGGTGGCTATTATTCGTTCATAAGAAGATTGCATCCATACCTAATATACACAACATTCTCAATCATGCATTTTCTCATACATCTATACACGCATCTGCAAATTAAGAAATATAGGTCCCCCTTCTAGAATCCACAATACTCGACAAAGAACAAGAATGGAAAATGAAGAAAGGTCACAATCTGAAACTCAATACCAAAGAGAGCTTGAAGGAGTTCGGAATGATGTGGCGCACCTGACTAGTATGCTAGAACAAATGTTGAGAGCTAGAGATGGAGAGGGAACGTCTACTCAACCTGATGAAGCACCACCAGCAGCTTAAGTCCCTATTGCACCTATAAACACGAGGGAAAATACACCAAATATGCAGCATCCTAATCCTGTTAGGCCCATCCAAATCCCTATTACGATGGATTTAACAAACGAGGATCCACAAGATGTCAGATTCTCTAATCATGAAGGGTATGATAAGTGGACTATGCTAGAAGAGAGGCTAAGGGCAATTGAAGGAAATGATTTATTTGACCCAATTAGGGTCGCTGAAATATGTTTAGTGCCTAACATCGTAATTCCAAAGAAGTTTAGACTTCCAGAGTTTGTTAAGTATACCAGAATGGAATGCCCAAAGACCCATCTTCGTTCCTACTATAACAAGATGGCAGAAGTTATCCATGATGATAAATTGCTAATTTACTTCTTCTAGGATAGCTTGACAAGATCAGCTCTTAGCTGGTATGTGAGGCTGGACAACGTTAGGATCAAAAAATGGACAGATCTGGCCAATGCGTTCTTAAAACAATACAAGTTCAATCTTGAGATTGCTCCTAATAGGACTAATTTGATTACCTTGGAGAAAGGAACTCAAGAGTCTGTGAGAGCTTATGCTCAAAGGTGTCGAGATCAAGCTATTAACATACAACCTCCACTAATAGAGACAGAGATGGTAACACTATTTGCCAATACTTTTAGGGCCCTATACTATGAACATCTTAGGGGTAGCTCAGCTCAGCATTTCTATGATGCTGTGCGAATTGCAGAAAGGATTGAGCAAGGAATCCTAAACGGGAGAATTGCAGAACCTGTAGAGAAGAAGGGTTTTTTTGGGAAGAAAAAGGAAACCGAGGTGAATAACCTAGAAGGCAGGTACCAAGGGAAAGGAAGAAACTACAAAAATTACCAAACACCTACCTCCCAAATCACTAGCATCAACTTTTCCAAACCCTCCATACCAAACCAACCCCATCAAACAAAATTCCCAACCATCAATCAAAACAGTTACCAAAGGAGAGAGAACCGACAACTAGAAGAACCATTACTACCATTGCCAATAACCCTAAATGAGTTATATGCCAAGTTGCTAAGTATTGGATAATAGCTCCCTTACTATTACCACCTATGCAACCTCCTTTCCCTACTTGGTACAACCCCGAGTTGACCTGTGAATACCATGCTGGTAATGCGGGTCATAACATCGAGAACTGCGTGGCTTTTAAGAAGAGGGTATCACAGCTAATCAAAATTGGATGGGTTACTTTTGAAGATTCACCCAATATGAATTCAAACCCTCTACCCAAACATGTTGTAGTTGGTAATGGAGTGAATACTATGGAGGTCGGTAGCGAAGAGAAGGTGCTAAGAGTGACCATGGCGAGGCTGTGTGAGATGTTGGTACAATTTGGACATTTGGAGAAACCACCTGAACATTGCATGAGGAAAAATGATTTTTGCCTATTCCATAAAAAGAAAGGGCATCACATTGATGAATGCATTGAGTTTCATCAAAAGGTTGCGAGAATGTTGACTTTAGGAGAGCTAAGGATTGAGGCTGCCATAGATAATGAAGAGATAGAGATGATAGAGAATCAGGGGAAATGCAGAATCCAATCAACAGCTAATGGGCTCTCGAAACTAGTATTAACTAAGCCCTCATATGCAAACAAAGTAGACTATAGAGTGATTCCTGGAGATTATGGTTATACCTTGAATGTCGAAACTCCTTTGTCGTTGTTTCAAACTGAGATAAGTGGGCTAACTAGGAGTGGTCGTTGTTTCACACCTGAAGAATTAGAGAAGCAAAGAAAGGCTAAGGGCAAGGAGGTATTGGACCTAAATAAAGATTTTGAGGTAAATAAACCTGTGACTAAGAAAGAAACAAATGAGTTCTTGAAATTGATGAAGCATAGTGAGTATTGTATAGTGGATCAATTAAAGAAAACCCCTGCCAGGATCTCCATCATGTCATTAATACTCAGCTCTGAGCCGCATCGTAATGCTTTGCAAAAAGTATTGAATGAGGCCTATGTACCCCAAGATATTGAACAAAAGACTATGGAGCATCTAATAGGGAGGATCCATGCTACCAATTACCTATATTTCACGGAAGATGAACTTGACGCTGAAGGAACAGGACATAACAAGCCTTTGTATGTCACGGTACGATGTAAAGATTGTCTCATCGGTAAAGTTCTCATCGATAACGACTCAACCCTTAATGTGTTACCAAGATATATGCTGGACGAAATGCCGATAGATCCTTCACACATGCAACCTAGTGTGATGATGGCTATAGCGTATAATGGCTTGCCAAGGAAAGTGATAGGGACAATTGAGGTCAAATTAGTTGTAGGTCCACAAGTCTTTCTAGTAACCCTTCAAGTGATTGATATCCACCCTTCCTATTGCATATTGTTAAGAAGGCCATGGATACATTTTGCAGGAGCTGTCCCTTCCTCGTTGCATCAATGTTTGAAGTACATTGCTAATGGTGTCCTAGTGACTGTTAAGGCTGAGGAGACTATATCGATGGTAAGAAATGTGGCAATTCTATTTATTAAAGCTGAAGATTGTAAGGATGGAAATCTTCATGCATTTGAGGTTGTGAATACTGAGTGGGTGCTCGAGAACACTGTAGTGAGGAAACCAGAAATTTCAGAGGCCACCAAAATGGCCGCTAAAAGCTTTTTAAAGCACAAGATTCCTTTCCCATATGATATCGAGAAAGGAAAACTTGAGTTGATTGATATAATCAAGCTGAAAGCTGCAGAACAGAGGTTTGGGCTTGGATATAAGCCTAAGAAGGAGGATTATAAGCGAGCTGCTGGTGCCAGAAGGGAGAAAAGATTGGCGAGGATTGAAGGAAGAAAGCCTAAAGAAGAGAGTTTAGTCATCCCTCCTATCAAGATTTCTTTTCCAAAGGCTACATACGTGATGCAACCTAATAAGGGACATGAAAACCTCTTTCAGAAGCTTTCTTCAATAAACATAAACAATCTGGAGGAAGATCAAGTCGAGGATGTCGTTGAGAAGTTTGAGTCCGGAAGAAAGGATGAAGAGTTGCCGCAATTAACCATCTACACTTTGGAAGAAGTTACAGCTAGAACTTTCGTTCAAAAGCTATTCGACGAAGAGAAGTTCCAAAATTAGGAGACCCAAGAAGCTCCATTGGTTTTCAAAATGTAATCAACAATGATTATTGGATTATAACTTTATTTATGATTAGTTGTCCTTTTGTTTTGTTTTTATTCATTGACAATCGAAGCTCAAAATGTCAATTGGATTTTATTTTTGTTTTTTTGAGCCAATCTTTTCCTTTTAATGAGATCATGCATTTTTTTTCAAATTTCATGTCTTACTATGCATTTACACATCACTTCCCACTTTTAGGAACCCTGAAAGCGGATCTTCCACAACAACACCTACGCTTTACATTGAGAATGAATGACCAAACTTTAAAGAATACATAGTAGCTGTAGAAGATGAAGAATGGGAGAAGAAAAACATAAGGTAATTCATAAAATTAATAGAATAACATGAACAGGCTTGGAGGCCCACTAAAGAGGAACTTGAAACCATAAATATGGGTAATGAAGAAATCAAGAGAGAGTTGAAAATAGGGACTTTGATCACCCCTGAAGAGAAAGAAGAATTGATTGCACTGCTCAGAGATTATGTAGATGTCTTTGCCTGGTCCTATGAGGATATGCCTGGTTTGGATACGAATATCGTAGTACATAGGATAACATTGATGGATGGATATAAACCGATTAAGCAGAAGTTGAGGAGAACTCATCCAGAGGTCTTAATCAAAGTAAAAGCAGAAATTGAAAAACAATGGAACGCTGGTTTTTTGGAAGTAGTCAAGTATCCACAATGGGTGTCAAACATAGTGGTGGTACCCAAAAAGGAAGGTAAAATCAGAGTTTGTGTGGACTTTAGGGACTTAAACTGGGCTAGCCCTAAAGATAATTTCCCTTTACCACACATAGATATGTTAGTTGACAATGCAGCACGCAGCTCCACATATTCCTTTATGGATGGGTTTTTAGGATACAATTAGATAAAAATGGCACAAGAGGATAAAGAGAAGAGAACCTTTGTAACACCATGGGGAACCTTTTGCTACAAAGTCATGTCATTTGGTTTAAAGAATGTCGGCACCACCTACCAAAGGGCTATGGTGACTTTGTTTCATGACATGATGCACAAACAGATTGAAGTATACGTGAATGACATGATTGCTAAATCTAGAGAGGGAGAGAATCATGTCCAAATATTAAAGAAATTGTTTGAAAGACTGAGGAAATATAAGTTGAGACTTAACCCGATGAAGTGTTCATTCGGGGTGAAATCTGGGAAATTATTGGGATTTATGGTGAGCGACAAAGGGATAAAAGTTGATCCTGACAAAGTAAAGGCTATTCAATCTGTACCACCTCCCAAGACTGAGAAAGATGTGAGAGGCTTCTTAGAAAGGTTGAATTACATTGCTCGGTTTATATCCCAATTAACCACGACTTGTGACCCGATCTTTTATTTGTTAAGGAAGAAGAACCCAGGAATTTGGAATGGAGAGTGCGAAGAGGCCTTTAAGAAAATCAAGCAATACTTGTTGAATCCGCCCTTGCTTATTCCTCCTGTACCAGAAAGGCCATTGATATTGTACCTAACAGTAACAGAAACAACAATGGGATGTGTGCTTAGGCAACACGATGAAACCGGAAGGAAGGAAAGGGCTATTTATCACCTAAGCAAGAAGTTCACGGAATATGAGTCTAGGTATACTATGATTGAGAAGTTGTGTTGCGCACAGACATGGGCTACAAAGAGATTAGGTCAGTATATGTTGTATCACACTACGTGGTTAATTTCCAAATTAGACCCGTTGAGGTATATTTGTGAAAAGCCCTATTTATCGAGTCGAATTGCAAGATGGCAAGTTCTATTGGCTGAGTATGACATAATATATATGACAAGGAAAGCTGTAAAGGGAAGTATTATTGCCGATCACTTGGCTGACCATGCTATGGAAGATTATGAGTCATTAGACTTTGACTTTCCCGATGAAGATGTGCTTACAATCGAGGAAGAGAAATCAGATTGGTGGATTATGTACTTTGATGGTGTTGTAAATGTATGTGGTAATAAGGCAGGTGCAGTGATAATCTCTCCTGATAAGAAGCAGTATCCGGTTTCAGTTAAGCTGCAGTTTGGGTGCACCAATAATATAGCTGAGTATGAAGCTTGCATTCTTGGTTTAAAAGCTGCATTAGAGCTAAACATTAGAAAGATAGACGTGTATGGAGTCTTAATGCTGATCATTTGCCAAGTAAAAAGAGAATGTCAAACCAAGAAAGAGAAGTTAAGGCCTTACCAAGAATGCCTGTCTAAACTAGTTGAAGAATTTGAGGAAATAGAGTTCACCCATCTAGGAAGGGAAGGAAACCAGTTTGTAGATGCTTTGGCTATACTAGCATCTATGGCCAAAATAGATTTTGGGCACAAGGTACAACCAGTACACATCAATATTAGAAATAACCCAGCTCATTGTTGCTTAGTTGAAAAAGAAGTGGATGGAAACCCTTGGTATTATGATATCAAAAATTTCATCCAAAACCGGGCATATCCCACGGGGGCATCCAAAATCAACAAGAAGACCTTGAGGAGGTTGGCAACAAATTTTTATCTTGATGGGGAGATCTTGTATAAGAAATCATTCGACGGGACTTTGTTGAGATGTTTGGATGAATTTGAGGCAAAAAGCGCATTATAAGAAGTCCATGAAGGGATTTGCTCAACCCATGCTAATGGACACGTGATGGCTAGGAAAATACAAAGAGTCGGTTACTTCTGGATGACATTAGAGAAGGATTGCATCGAATATGTCCGAAAATGTCATAAGTGCCAAGTATATAGTGACAAAATCAATGCCCCTCCAGCTTCTCTGTTTAACTTGACATCTCCATGGCCCTTCGTGATATGGGGAATTGATGTGATTGGACCTGTAAACCCAAAAGCCAGCAATGGTTATAGGTTTATTCTCGTGGCTATTGACTACTTTACAAAATGGGTAGAAGCCGGGTCATTTGCTCATGTAATGCAAAACATAGTGAAGAGATTTATTGAGAGAGATTTGATTTGTCGATATGGTCCACTAAAAAAGATTATAACTGATAATGCCCAGAATTTCAATGGTAAGATGATAATAGAACTCTACGCTAAATGGAAAATCAAGCATTCCAACTCTTCGCCATATAGACCAAAGATGAATGGTGCGGTAGAAGCTGCTAACAAGAATATCAAAAAGATTATTCAGAAGATGGTAGTCACTTATAAGGATTGGCATAAGATGTTGCCATTTGCCCTTCATGCGTATCGCACCGCAGTTCGAACCTCAACAGGAGCCACCCCGTACATGTTGGTATATGGAATGGAGGTGGTTATGCCTTTAGAAGTGGAAATCCGCTCATTGAGAGTACTGGTGGACTCTGAGCTGGAAGAGGTGGAATGGGCGAAAGTTAGATATGAACAGCTGAATCTGATCAGTGAAAAAAGGATAGCTGCAATCTATCATCATCAACTCTACCAAAGAAGGACAGCCAAATCATACAACAAAAAGGTTCGACCTCGAGGATTCCATAAAGGAGATCTTGTATTAAAGAAAATAGTGTCTTTACCAGGAGAAGATCGAAGTAAATGGGCGCCGAACTATGAGGGTCCTTATGTGGTGAAGAAAGCATTCTCAAGAGGAGCTTTGTTGTTATCTAGAATGGATGGAGAAGATCTAGTTAGGCCAGTGAATTCTGATTCTATAAGGAAATATTACACTTAATGTATTCCGTAATCTGCCAATTAATAAAATAAAGTTTGGCCATGAATTTTCTCTGTAAAGCACCTTTCTTCATAGAATGCATGATCTAATAACATCTAAAATCTTTTACTGAAACAATTTTTTTTTTCTTACACATGACTAAGGAGATGACTCCATCAATTGGAGACAACCAAATCAAATCTAAACTTGACATTTATTTATTTTTGCACACCACACTGGGCCAAGAAGTGTACGAAGTGCATATAGGGGTGAATCGAAGCCCTAAAAGGGGGATCATCATAAAAAACTTCTAAAAACAAAATCTTTTATGAGAATTGCTAATTGCATTGAAAGTTTCATTTTTCATAAACAAAGCCAAATCTTTTGAGTTTTTTTTTCATTTTAAAATAATAATAAAAGACAATATTCAATGGATCAAGAAAGGGCCCCATAAGGAACCAAAGATCTCTTCACCAAGAGGATAGGAAGTATAACGCGTGGAGCATATTTTGTTTCAAGAGGACGAGTTCGACAAACAAGTGGAAATAAGAGCTCAATAAGTCTACAACAGAAGGGTGGACCTATGTTTGCAAAAAAAATAAAAATGCATGTTATACTGTCATAACAATAACTTGGCAGGAGAAGGTGTGACGAAGGCCAAAATAGTTTCAAGTTTTTGAAAGAAAAATAGAAATAAAAATCCGCTGAGGTCCAAAATCTCAGGTCTACAAAACTATAGAAAAGGATAGGAATTGTCAACCAGCACTGCTTCATTGAAACCATTCATTAGAAAAGCGTGGAGTTTTCTAAAAAAATTAAAAATTAAAGAGGGACCGGTCACCCGATATTGAAACTATTTCTTAGAAAAGTATGGAATTTTCTAAGAATTTTAAGATAGGCCGGTCACCTGATATTTAAACTGTTTCTTAGAAAAGCGTGGAGTTTTCTAAGAAATTATAAGATGGGCAGGTCACCCAACATTGAGACCACCTTTTACAAAAAACATGGATTTTTTCTAAAAATCTTACAACGGGCAGGTCACCCAACATTGAGACCACCTTTTAGAAAAAACATGGATTTTTTCTAAAAATCTTACAACGGGCAGGTCACCCGATATTCAGACCACCTTTTAGAAAAAACGTGGAGTTTTTCTAAAAAAATCTTACAACGAGCAAGTCACCCAACATTGAGACCATCTTTTAGAAAAAGCGTGGAGTTTTTCTAAAAATCTTATGACAAGCAAGTCACCCGACATTGAGACCACCTTTTAGAAAAAGCATGGAGTTTTTCTAAAAATCTTACAATGGGCAAGTCACCCAACATTGAGACCACTTTTTAGAAAAAAAAGAGAGTGGAGTTTTTTCTAAAGAATCTTACAAGAAGCAAGTCACCTGATATTAAGACCATTCTTCAAAAAAAAGACCATCTTCAGAAAAGCGTGGAGTTTTCTAAAAGGGCAGGTCACCCGGCATTTAGACCACTTTTAAAATTCTTTTGAATAGAGAAATGGGTAGGTCACCTAATAATGAGACCATATTTAAGAAGGCATCGAGTTTTGATAGTTTTATTAATTTATCTTTACAAAACTTGCTACTCAAGTTTTAGCTTCGCAAGTTTCATAAAAAGGGGGCATCTATTGTTACCTATTTTTAAGCCATCTCCTGCTCTCTTTATAATGATAAATTCATTCCTCTTTTACATGGGCTATAAGGTTGAAATAAATTCCTTGAAAGTGGCACTAGAAAAACCTAGTTCTACTGCTGCTGCAATTTTTTTTTTCCAACTTAGACCCTGATTCTCACTTAGGTTCGTGCAATATCTGACAATCCCAACTATATTCCATCACTCAAGACATGTTGAAGAACGGACCTACACCTTGATTGGGTCCTAGGGCTTATTGTTCTTATGGCAGGCTCTTAGTCGAGGATGCTTGGCATTGTCGGTTTCCTGAATTTAGATCGGGAGACCCTTTTTGACCAACTAGATTGTGGCATGATTCTATCATATTTCACCTTGAATCCCATGAAAGCCATAGTACTAGATGCATAGATAAATTTGAGCTTTTGAATCAATGGATTTCGATATCAGAAGCTTAAGCTCTACACGTTTAAATATCTGACATGAAAATAGAGAATTCTGTTGCAAGCAGGATTCTAAACCAATTTTTGCACCGAAAAAAATTCTACTACCATCATGATTTTTTTGGTTCATTCTTAGGGCACTCCCATTCATATCAGGATGCTCGACTTTTGTCAGTTTTTAAATTAGATCAAGAGACCCTTCTTGATCGACGAGATCGCGACTCGATTCTGTCCTATAAAATGATTATATCTTGCCCTAAATCCCTATCAAAGTTGTAATCCTACATACATAGATGAATTTTGGATTTCAAATCGATGGATTTTGATATCAAAAGCTCAAGCTCTGCACGTTTAAATATCTGACGTGAAAAATACAGAATTTTGCCGTTAGTAGGATTCTAACCTAAGTTTTGCATCGAAAAAAAAAATTTCTATTGCCATCATAATTTTTCTGGTTCATTCTTAGGGTACTCCCAGTCATATCAGGATGCTCAGCGTTTATCATTTTTTTTAATCAGATCAGGAGACCTTTTTTGATCGACGAGATCGCGGCTCGATTCTGTCTTATAAAATAATTATATCTCGCCTTAAATCCCTATCAAAGTTTTAATCCTACACGCATAGATGAATTTTGGTTTTTGTATTTCTCGATTTTGATATCAGAAGCTCAAGCTCTGCATGTTTAAATCTTTGACGTGAAAATAGAGAATTCTGCCACAAGTAGGATTTTGACCTAAGTTTGCGGGACTGATTCGAAGGATTCTTTATGGACTCAAGACTCAATTGAAAAGGTGTTAAAATGAGGGATTTAATTGAAAAAGGATATGGAAAGCTGGAGAGGGGGCCTGGATCATCATAAATGGAAGGAGTTTTACCACACCGAATAAGGAAAATAAGACTTTGCAGCTGCACCCTACATCTGATTTCTTTCCCTTTTTCTCTGCTGTTTTCCTTTCTCATCACCTTTGATTATTGCAGCTAAACACCATGTTTTTGTTGCCTTATTTCAAAGGAAGCAGCTGGCCCTATGGAAGGAAAGAAAAGAGCTACACCATCCTCCAAAATTGGAAAGAAATCAAACGTAAAACACCACCACAAAATCAGAATATTGTAGTTTCCTTTTGCGTTTTTTTTACTACAAATCAGTAGGGATTTGCGTCGTAAGATTAATGCATTGAATCCTTCCTAAATAGATATATGTTAGACTATATATAAGCCCTTCTAATGACCTAGGGTAGAGGGGGGAAGACAAAGATCAAAAAGTGGTAGAAAAAATAAGAAAAAGAGTGCAGAAGGGAGAGGAACAAAAGCAATAAAAGGAGCAGAAAAGAATGAAAGAAGTGAGAAGAAAATAAAAGAAAAAAACCAAGAGGGGTCATCGTAAGGGCAAAGAAAAAAAGACAAGACGGAGAAGGTGATTTGCTTTAAAGTTTGACAGCAACGCTTGCTCAGTTGTACCTCATCTTCTGTAGAAAAGGAAACAGTGAAACCTGCAGGTAAGTCTTAATTTTCTCCTCCTTTGCTGCATTCCTTATTCGTTCTTTCCTTTGCACATTTATTTTCAAGGTTAGACTGTACAATGAATGCTTCCCTTGTCTTATTTTCTGTTGTGGTTTTGAGTTACAGATGGATGGTTGTTAAGAGTTAGTTATCCTCTGGTTTTTGCTTCCCTTATGCTATTCCTGCCATTGATTATTTCTTTCCTTTCACTGTTTTGGAATTAAGGAACTGGGGAAAAGGGACTGTTTGTTTTCTTCATCAGCAATCCCCCCCCGTTTTTTTTTTCTTGTTCATTGCTTGTTAGTCCAAGATATATATATATATATATATATATATGTAAAAGCATGCCATTCCAAGTTCTTCCTTTTTATGAAATTAGCATGGTATGAACTCTCGAATTGTAAAAACTTAGTCATGAGTCATGGTCACATGCAGTAGGATTTTAATTTCAAAATTTCAGTTTCAAGACTTTGTTTCCCTCATGCATATGGATTTAGTTAGTTCCAGTGTACAAAATTTTAAGTTGATTTGGCTTTGAATGATTTTTATGATTTGTTTCAAGTTTTCTTGTAATTCTTGTAATATAAATGATGGTTTGTTACTTTTCATTTTGGCGTTATGTCTAATTGTGATGTTGGTTTATAAAAATATATATATAAAAAATATTTTCTTATGTGTTGTATACGACCAATACCCTAACATTTTTTTTTGAAATTTTCTATAAATATATATATATATTGGAAGTTTTAGAAAGGTGTTTTCGCATGGATTTATTAAACACAAAAATTATTTTCTTGCATTTTTGGATTTTACAACATGTTTGTAAAACTCCAAAGGGTATTGGCCAATATTCCAAAAATTATAACAAATCTTATTTGGAGAAGAATTCATCTATTATTTACCGTTAATGTTTGGATAAAGAAATCCTTAAAAGATGAATATCCAAAATATTATCGGGAACAATTTGCTATTATTCACTATTAATATTTGGATAAAGAAACCTGGAGTAGTAAATATCCAAAATAATTTTCTAGGAATAATAAATCTGCACATATCCTTGAAAGAAGCCTTGATTATAATCGAGGATATTTCAATTTTGTTTCTCCACAGTTTACGAGCCATGAGAATACAAAACACTAAGGCAAAAATAGGCATTTAAAGCACCCTAGATTTCTAAATTTTTGTCCTTCCTCGTGATTAACGAGTCGTAAACTTTTGAAATACCAAGGGAAAAATGAGCTTGTAAAGCGCATTGAATCTTCTTGGATTTCTTTCTTAAGAAATTTAGTTAGAATCGAACCGAGAAAAACTGATAGGATTAGAAAACACCAACACCATAGCAATTATAAGACAAATACCAAGCAACTTACCTTAGGTAGGACGTACTAGGGGTGCTAACACCTTTCCTTTACGCAACCCGTCCCTTTCCTTAGAATCTCTGAAAGACCAGTTAGGTTTTCTAGTGACCATGATACTAGATGGCGACTCCCTTTTACACAAAAATAAATCTAAAAGACCCTGAAATCAATCGACGGTCGCCGCGACGCCGCGCTTCGCTCATGAGGGTGCAACATCAAGCATGTTCTTTATAAAAATTAGGTCATAAGTCATAAATAGCACAATGCAAATCTTTACTATGATGAGACTTAAGAGTTAATAGAAGATTATCTAAAGACTCTCTATGTTTTGAAATAAATCCCATATTTTGATAATTTTCATAGGTTTTGTAAAATGCATATGAGTTCTTGAACATGGTGGGCCAGTAAAATTCATTTTATAAGATTTTCGCAGTCATGTTTTTAAGAGAAATGATCCCCCACATGCCTTAGAGTGATAAAATTTAATGACATTACCTACCTTATTATTGAGAATGGATCTTTGAAATATTTGATCAGGATAATATTTAAATAAGGGTTATCCCAATAAAAATTTTGCATGTTGCTCAATGTTTTTTTTGCTTTCGATACTTTAGTGAGGTGGCAAAAATCTTAAAGTAAGAAAATTAATATTTTCAGCAAACCAAGGCATTGAACTAAGAGAAAGTAAGTATTCATCAGGAAAGCAATTATCGATTGGTGTGGTGTTGGATGTCAAATCAATTGTCAATTTTTACAAATAATCTATCATAATATTTTTGGTGTTTTTTTCATTCTCGATTTCTTCCTATTTGGTCATGGCATGAAAAAATAGAAGTGCTAGCAGTGAATTGTTTTTTTTTTTTGCAATATTCAGATTCAACCCCTTCCTTACCCTCAAAGATAGACTTATCATCTTTCTCACAAGGTTTCAGAATTTTTCAATAACCTTACCATTGTGAAGAGTGATGACTAATTTGAATAGATCTATATATTGACTTGAAGAACTACTTGCAGTTGCATTGTATTGCCCTTTATAATTTTCTTGTTATTGATATGAAAACTTACCTTTCTCTTGAAAACTAAGAGTAAATGTCAATTATGTAAAAATATCTTTAAAATCTATCATGCTTTAAGCGAGTTGAGTTTTGATTATCTCTTGCTTTTTAATGAAAACATGCAATATTTTTTCAAGATTTCTTTTAGGAGGGGGACTATAAGGAGGTGCATATCCATGAAAATTTTAAAAATTATGGTGTGCTTGAAATGATGGCTATGAAGTTTGTATATTACTCTTCTAATTGAAATTTGGGTGATTTCTCCAACTAGGATTATATGTTTGTGAGTATGGGTTATGATTGGGCCTTTAATAACTGTCTAAAGCATGAGTTTGTTCATAAAGGCATTCTTTGAAAGAAAGCAAAGTTGGATAGTCATTTATTGAGTGTTCATTGGTTTCACAGATTTTACACATAATATCTTGAATAGATTTTAATTAACCACTTTTTTTTAATTTTAGTGCTTCAACTTTTCTAGCTAAAGATGCAAACTTGGCTTGGAGGTCATGATCTTTGCTAAGATTATACATACCACCACTAGATATATGAGATTGAGTTTTATTCGGTTTCTTATAAGTATTTGTGGTATCCTAATTTTGAGTATTTTTAGCTAACAAGTCAATATTCTATTGCTTTATCAGGGTCTTTATCTTTAAAAGTTTCATCACACATCAATTTCACCATTTGTCTATCTTTAGGTGTTAACCCTTCATAAAAATATGAAACTAATTTCCATGTTCCAAAACCATGATAAGAGCAAGTATTAAACAAGTCAATATTTTATTGCTTTATCAGGGTTTTTATCTTTAAAAGTTCCATCACACATCAATTTCACCATTTGTCTATCTTTAGTTAACAATTTCACCATTTTAGCTAACAAGTCAATATTCTATTGCTTTATCAGGGTCTTTATCTTTAAAAGTTCCATCACACATCAATTTCACTATTTGTCTATCTTTAGGTGTTAACCCTTCATAAAAATATGAAACTAATTTCCATGTTCCAAAACCATGATAAGAGCAAGTATTAAACAAGTCTCGATACCTATTCTAATATTAGTAAAATATTTCTCTTGGTTTTTGAGTTAAAGTAGTGATTTGTTTATGAGAAGGGAAAAACTTCTTTAAAAACTTTTGTTGCATTTCATCCAAAGCACGAATGGATCATAATCTCTAATTTTATAACCATGTTAGCTTTGTCTTTTAATGAAAAAGGAAAAGCTTTAATCTAATTATGTTCATGCGACAATTTAAGTTATTATAGTTGTTACAAACCTCTTTGAATTCTCTTAAATGCAAGTATGGATTTTCTAAATCTAAGCCATGAAAAGAAGGTAAAAGTTGAATAATGCCTCGCTTAAAAGTAAAATGAGATGCATTAGGATGGAAAACTATGCATGATGGTGCACTTATTCTTATGAGATTCATATGGTCTCTAAGCGTTTTAACACGATTATTCTCATTATTATCTTCTTCAGCCATATTTTCTAAATATGATAAGTATACCCTACAAAGTCACTTAATGCATGTGACTAAACTCTTAAGGGCATGCAGGAATAGAATAAAAGAAAAAAGAAAACAAAAGAAGAAAAAAACAAAACAAAAGAAACAAATTTAGATAAAAGAAAATTGAAAATAAAATAAATACTATAATTAACATAAGAATTTACGTCCTGTGTAATGGCGCCAACAACTTGACACTACCAAAAGATTAATGTCTTCTCTCAAATATAAGAGTATTAAAGTAATAAATAACCCGGCAAGATCGGGGTCGAATCACAAAGAAGTTAACTATATAAATTATAAATAATAATAATAATATTAATAATAATAATAAGTTAAAGAGGACTTTGAGATGTAAGATTAATGTAAAGATTAAAAAATAAAAACAAATGTCAAGGTCAGAGAATCCACCAATAGTATTTCAAATAAATATAGTATAAACTCTTTTTATTACTCAACTAGAAACCACACACAGAAGAGGTTCCAATCGGATTATAAATAGTTAACATGATTACATTAGTCATCTTATTCGAATAATGCTAATACTTGTAAATGTTGTTAGGTATTCATAATTGTAACTTATATTAATAACAAATCAAGTTCCTTTCATAGCACAGGTGTAGGTTGCTAAGTAGTTGTTATTCCAATTGCTATACAACATAAATCTTGATTAACCATTTAACAAGAAAATTATTAAGAATGAACAAGATAACAAATATAAAACTTGTTAGTATTAAACATTAAAGTCCATGTTGAGTGTACACTATACTTATTCTTACACCATTAGTGTAACATTTTCACCTTGACATATTAGCTTAACTAAATATTATGAAAGAAAAGCAAAATAAATAAGCAATATAAGAACATAAATAAGATATAAGTTAACTAAGTAAAGAAAAGGAAATAAAAAACATAAATAAGAGATTAATGAAAGCAAAACTTAAACATTACAAAAATATAAATAGAAAGAGGAAAAACATGATCTTGATATAAAAACCAAGATGCCTAAATGCATGACAAATGCCTCATTTCATAGGCCAAAATTGAAAATTATTGATTTGATGACTAATTGTTCAGTGGGTGGCCAACTCTTGTCCTAGTGATAATTCTTATCTTTTTGTCTGCCAAAAACATCATTACTAAAGTCAAAATTCAAATAGACTTATTATAAAACTTCTAAAAAATTGTTTCAACTTTCCAACAAAAAATAATTGAGGTTATTTGGACTTATATATTTCAATATTTGGGTTGAAAATTGAACAATATTTAGGCTATAGGTAGTTTTTGACTTCTTTTTTTATTCTAAGATTTAGACTTCTAAACGTTGGAATTGAGTTTGGATAATCATGAATATGTCTTAGCTTTCCATCCATTATAGAGTATACCCAAATTCAAGTTCTACAGCTCTATATATAACTAGTGACTGAACAGTGTTTCAATTTGGACTACACCAACATCTATTTTCTAAGCTAAGCCCTCTCTTTGTCTTTTCAATTTCAGTACTTAAACTCATCAATTAATCATTTCATTTATGTGATATATCTGCATTAAGATGAACATTTACTACAAATTAAAGGTATCTTATAATATTAGAGATGATATTATAAAACATGTTCTAGTTAAGGAGTTATTGATATTTCTAATGCAAAAATGATGATATAAAATCTTGTTAAAAATATATTTTTAAGTACCAGTTAGTAATCAAAGTGTTAAAATACTAAAACAATTTGAAAGTTTCACAAAACAAGGCATTTTTAAGTATAAATTAGTAATCAAAACGTTAAAATAAAAAACAATTTGCAAGTTCTACAAAGTAAGACATTCAACATTCAACTTCCATTAATAATCTATCCAAATAAACAAACTCTCATCAAATTTATATATTTGCTTCATACTTTTTAAACAAGATATTAATAAACCTTCTTTTTATGTTCAATATATCAACATATTGTTATAAGACTTTACTTAGAGGAAAAGAAAATTTTATTCTAATGTTTAAGGTTAATTTTCTTCAGTTGAGATTATTATGTTTTTTTCTTAATAAATATACATATATCTTAAAACACAATGCATTTTTAATTTATGTAATGAGCTTTTGGCTAATGACACTTATACTACTTAGTCTGAGGGCATTAGGTGTTCAAACACCACTACGAACTTAGTAACTTGGGATACAGATACTAATACGTAGATAGTGCAATGTTTGATTCCCTTAAACTTTTCTCCTTAACCCATGTAACAAATACTAGGCTAATAGCTTCCAAGTTAGTTGACTTTAGGGTATTAGGTGTTAAAACACTATTTCAGATTTAATTGCTTAGGTTAGGAAGGCTACAAAACCAAACCTATCGATGTTTTTATTATCACCATTATTTTTTTTTGCAAATTATATATTATCCTTTCCCTGAGTTGTTACTGATTGATACTTAAAAGTGTATTTTTATTAAGGTTTTATATCATCATTTTGCACTTGAAGTATCAATAACTCCTTATCTAAAGCATGTTTTATAATAATATATCTAATAATATAAGATACCTTTAATTTGTGGTAGATATTCATTTTAAATGGAGGCCTATCACATAAGTGAAAGGATTGATTGATGAATTTAAGAATTGAAATTGAAAGGATAAAGAGATGGTCAAACTTAGAAAATAAATGTTGGTGCAATCCAAAGCGGAACACTGTTCGATAATTGGGTCATATCTGGAGCTATAGATCTCAGATTTAGGTCTACTTTATATGGCTGGAAAGGTAAGACATAGGCATACAACTTTCATATTGAACCTAAATCTAAAAAGGTTATTTTCAAGTCCAAATTATTACAATAATAAAGAAGCCCGAATCTGTCCAGCCGGAGCACTATTCGGTATTTTGGCCATATCTGGAGTTCTAGAAGTCAAAATAAGCTGAATTTGTTACACAAGAAAGATGAGACAATTTCCTACAACTTTCATGTCTCAAGTGGCTCCAATTTTGATGTTATCAAGGACGTTTTGGGCAGACAAGAGGAGATATGGATTGTCACCAAGTCAAGAGTTGGCCACCTACTCATCAATTAGTCATCAAATCGATAGTTTCCAATTTTGGCCTATAAAAGGAGGTATTTTCCATGCATTTAGGCATCTTGGTATCCAGATCAAGATCATGCTCTTGTTTTATCTCTTTGTAATTTTTGTTATGTTTACGCTTTGTCTTAGGGCATTAGGTGTTAAGACACCTCTATAGACTTAGTAACTCGGGTCGTAGATACTGATATATAGATAGTGCAATGTTTGATTCTCTTAAGATTTTCTCCTCAACCCATGTAACAAGCGTTGAGCCAATAGCTCCCAAGTTAATTGACTTTAGGGTATTAGGTGTTAAAACACTCATTCGGGTTTAATTGCTTAGGTTAGAGAGGCTACGAAACCAAACTTATCTATATTTTTATTATTATAATTTTTTTCTTTTTTGTTTTAATTATATACTATCCCTTTCTCTTAGTTGTTACCTTTAACAAAAGAACATAAATAATGTAATAATCCAAAATGCAACCCACAATCATATGTTAAAGTGTGTGTATGTAAATTAAGGTTTAAGAATACATGTTAAATAAGTATATGAGCAGAATTAAGTGATAACAATACGACAGTTTGTAAATCTGAATATTTCAAGAAGTATTATGATAGACCTTGTTACGAATGATTACTAAGATGCGTCTCAAGAGTCATAAAAAGTTCTCCTTACTCTGCCATCATAGTAACAACAATTTTGCACATGCTTTATGAAATAGCAAACACAGTTAGTTTTTTTTTTTACTACTACCCTTTCCCCTCTACCAAAATGAGACATTGTCCTCAATGTTTAAAGGTAGAAAGATAGAGTATAGAAGATATCACCTGAAACACACTGAAACAAATATAAGAAACAACAAAACACAATAATAAAACTAAAAGACATAAAGATTCATAAATGAAGGCTCAAATCCAATCTAAGATTTTTACGGCTTTCCTTAGTTGACCAATTTATACGACTCATGGAAGGATCAATTACAGGAATGAAAGATTGTAGTTGGTCAATCAATTGTTTAGCAGTAGCAACAAAAATTATGATTTATCATGCATAATATGTTAGAAATTCCTGTTCCACAGCATGATTAAGAAAAGACAACAACTTATCATAATAACCATCAACATTTAACAAACCTATTTGTTTATGGTGAATGTGCAGTTGGGCTCAAGAGAAAATATGAAAGATCTCTTCCAATGTACCTAGACCACCTGGTAAGGCAATGAAGGCATCAACATGGTTAAACATTGCATTCATTCGAGCAGACATTGTGGAGACTTGTAGTTCCTCTGCAATTGTTTTTCCAATTATATCCCCTTATTCTAAAGCTTCAAGGACGACCCCCAAAACTTGTCTACCTCCTAAAAATACAGCTATTGACACACCTCCCATTAACCCAAGACTGTCTCCCCTATACACTAAATGAATCTTTCTCTTAGCTAGCACTTGACCAAGATGATTTGCTAACTCTAAAAACTCCTTTTCTTTTCCAGGATTAGATTCACCAAAAACACAAATATTTTTTATATGATGACTTGAGGAACTTGCCATTTCTACACACTTCGATATTTGTTGAATGTATGGGTTGAGTAGAAATGAAAGGAAGGAAGAGAGGGTTTTATAGATGAGAAATTAGAAAGGCAATCATGCCACCTATATGTAGGTGATTGATACTTAAAAGTGTATTTTTATCAAGGTTTTATATCATCATTTTGCACTTGAAGTATCAATAACTCCTTAACTAAAGCATGTTTTATAATAATATATCTAATAATATAAGATACCTTTAATTTATGGTAAATGTTCATTTTAAATGCAGGCCTATCACATAAATAAAAGGATTGATTGATGAATTTAAGAACTGAAATTGAAAGGATAAAGAGATGTCCAAACTTAGAAAAGAGATGTCGGTGCAATCCAAACCAAAACACTGTTAGGTAATTAGGTCATATCTAGAGCTATAGATCTCTGATTTAGGTCTACTTTTTATGGATGGAAAGGTAAGACATAAGCCTACAATTTTCATATGGAGCCCAAGATCTAGAAAGGTCATTTTCAAGTCCAAATTATTGCAACAACAAAAAAGCCCGAATCTGTCCTCTAACCCAAGCACTGTTCAGTATTTTGGTCATATTTAAACTTCTAAAAGTCAAAATGAGCTGAATTATTTACACAATAAAGCTGAGACAATTTCTAGAACTTTTATTTTTCAAGTGGTTCCAATTTTGACGTTATCAACTACGTTTTGGGTAGACAAAAGAAGATAAGGATTGTCACCAAGTCAAGAGTTGGCCACCTACTCATCAAATCATTAGTTCCCAATTTTGGCCTATAAAAGGAGGCATTTGCCATGCATTTAGGCATCTTGGTGTCCAGATCAAGATCATGCTCTTCTTTTGTCTCTTTGTATTTCTTGTATTGCTTATGCCTTGCTTTCATTAATATCAAGTTTATGCCTTTCATTTCCTTTCCTTTGCTTTATTAACTCTTATCTTGTTTATGTTCTTATTTTGTTTCATCTATTTTTCTTTTTTTCATTATGTCTAGCTAAGTTAATTATGTCAAGGTGAAAAGGTTGTACCAATGGTGTAAGAATAAGTATGGTATAAAGTTAATATGGACTTTAATGTTTGATACTAATATGTTTTATATTTATTATCTTATTTACTTTGTAATACTTTGCTTGTTAAATGACTAATCTTGATTTATGTTGTATAACAATTGGTACAACAAATGCTTGGAACTTTCATAGCCCATACTGTATGGTATAACCAACACCTAAGCTATGAAAGGAACTTGATTTGTTGTTAACATAAGTTATAATCATGAATGCTTGACGAAATTTACAAGTATTAGCATTAATTGAATAAGATGACTAATATAATCATGTTAACAATCTATAATATGATTGGAACCTCCTTTGTGTGTGGTTTCTAATTGAAGAATAAGAGTTTATACTATACTTGTTTAACATACCATTAGTGGATCCTCTAGCCTTGACATTGTTTGTTATCATTGTTTAATTGTTACTTTAACTTTTCATCTCAAAGTTCCCATCAATTTTTCTTCTTTTTCTTCTTTATTATTGTTGTTGTTATTATTATTATTGCTACTACTACTACTACTAGTATTATTAATATTATTATAGCTACTATTATTGTTGTTGTTGTTATTGTTACTATTATTGTTATTTATAATTGTGGTTTATAATTTGTACAATTAACCTCCCTGTGATTCGACCTCAGTCTTATCGAGTTATTTATTACTTCGACACTCCTGTACTTGGAAGAAGACATCAATCTTTTAGTCGTGTCAGTAGGCCAGCTAGAGTCTCACTCTCTCTCTCTCTCTCTCTCTTTATTTATTTACTTTTAAAAAAGCATGTGTATGTACAAGTAGTTATGATTATGGCTCATATCTTCTCTTGATTTTACGTCCAAGAATGGCTTAAACGCCCTCTATGGGTCGGGGATAGGCTTCCTATCGAGTTTTCTTAAAAATTGGCAAACAGGGTCTTTTTTAGTTAGATTCCCAAAACTAAGTCAATTATGTTCTTTATGAAATAGTAGCCACAAATCATGAATTGCACGATGCACATCTCAACTAGGATGCGTCTCAAGAGTCAATAAAAGTTTATCTAAAGACTCCTTACTCAAGCCATCCTTAATGAATTGTATTTTAACTTCATGGTTTATAGATACCATTCCTAAAGAACGACATTGTGCATTACAAGTCCATCTAGCACATCGATGACAGACTTTTAGTCATTTTGCACGATGTTTCTTTGCAAAAGTGCTTTTACCTATTCCAGGCATGTGTGAAATGAAGGAGTTAGAGGACTCCCCTGATAATCGGACCTTTACTTCAATCAACCAGCAAATATCTTTAGGAATTCCACAATTCATTAACAATCTCAATTTTTTAAGATTTTGAGACAGAGTGGGAAAATACTTTTTCAATTTTTTAAGATTAGTGTCCATTTTCAAATGAGAATTGGAAGAGAGATTCAAAGAATTGCATAAATATATACACAAATATCAGTTATTGTGGGAAACTAAAAGAATCGACTTAAGTTACGGAGTACAGTTATCCGCCATTTGACTATGGTAAGAGAAACTAGCAAAAATCACTAAACAAAAAACACAAAAAAATCAATCTTTATATACAGGATCACCCAATTCATTAGAGTCATGTTCAACTAAAAAATTATCAAAGTAAACTTTCATTAAAGACTTAAATGGCTTGTTGCAAAAATGTATTCCACCATCACTGATTATGGCTCGAGGGACTCCAAATCGACTGAAAATATTTTCTTTCAAAAACTTTATCACTGTTTTGTGATCATTGTTTCAACTTGGAATTACCTCTATCCATTTTGAAACATAATCTATTGCGACTAATATGTACAAGAAACTAAATGATGGAGGAAATGGACCTATGAAATTTATACCTTAACAGTCAAAGATCTCAATGACAAGAATAGGATTTAAAGGCATCATGTGATGTTTTGAAATTGATCCCAACTTTTGACAATTTTCACAAGACTTACAGAATGCATGTGAGTCTTTGAACATGGTGAGCCAATAAAATCCACTTGGTAAGATTTTTGCAGTTGTCTTTCTTGATGAGAAATGGCCCCAATATGTCTCAGAATGACAAAATTTAATGACACTACTTACCTTATTGTCAGGAATGCATCTTTAAAATATTTGATCGGGAGAATATTTGAATAAATAAGGGTCATCCTAATAAAAGTTCTTTACTTCATTCAAGAACTTTCTTTTATCTTGGGCACTCCAATGAGCTGACAATTGTCCTGAAACAAGAAAATTGACAATATTAGCAAACCAAGGCATTGTAGAGACAGAAAGTAAAGATTCATTAAGAAAGTAGTCATCGATTGGTGTGATGTCAGTTTTCGAATCTGTTGTCAATCTTAACAAGTGATCTGTGACAACATTTTCACTGCCTTTCTTATCTTTGATTATGATATCAAATTCTTGAAGTAACAAAATACACCGCACTAATCTAGCCTTAGAATCTTTCTTAGAAAGAAGATATTTCAATGCTACATGATCACTAAAAACAACAATAGATGAGCCAACAAGATAAGACCTGAATTTTTCACATGCAAATACTACTGCAATTAATTGTTTTTTAGTGGTGGTATAATTTATTTGAGCACTATTTAAAGTTTTACTTGCATATTAAATTACATAAGGTTTCTTATCTTTTCTTTGTCCCAAAACAATACCTATGACATAATCATTAGCATCACAAATTATTTCAAAAGGTAATGACCAATCAGAAGGTTGAATGACAGGAGCACAAGCAAGTTTTTAAGTTTAACAAAGGCTTTTTCACAATATTCAGTCCATTTAAAAATATTATCCTTTGTTAGAAGGTTACTTAAGGGCTTAGATATTATGCTAAAATCTTTGATGAACCTTCTATAAAACTAGCATGTCCTTAAAATGATCAAACATCTTTAATAGATTTTGGTGTTGACAAGTTTGTAATTAACTCAATTTTAGATTTGTCAACCTTAATTTCTTTTGATAAAACAATGCGACCAAGTAAAATGTCATTTATTACCATAAAGTGACATTCTTCCCAATTCAGCACAAGATTCTTCTCTTCACACCTGGTCAAAACCTTTTCTAAGTTAGTCAAACAATCATCAAATGAATCGCCAAAAACAGAAAAATCATCCATGAAAATCTCAAGAAAATTTTCAACCATATCACTAAATATACTAAGCATACATCTTTGAAATGTGGTTGGTGCATTACATAATCCAAAAGGCATCCTTCGATATGAAAAAGTACCAAATGGACATGTGAAAGTAGTCTTCTCTTGATCTTTGAATGCAATTTTAATTTAGTTGTAACCCGAATAGCCATCTAGGGAACAATAAAATTCATGACCTGCAACTCTTTCTAGGATTTGATCTATGAAAGGTAAAGGAAAATGATCTTTTCTAGTCATTGAATTAAGTTTCCTATAGTCAATGCATATGCGCCAACCAGTAACAGTTCCAGTGAGAATTAACTTATTGTTCTCATTTGTTATCATAGTGACTCTAGACTTCTTCGGTACAACTTAGGTAGGACTTACCCATTTGATGTCAGAAATAGGATAAATGATTTATTTATCTAGAAGCTTAATGACTTCATTTTTCACTACTTCTTTCATATTAGGATTTAGCCTTTGTTGCATTTCTCTAGAGGATTTAGCATTTTCCTCAAAATAAATTCTGGGTGTATAAATCAAAGGACTAATTTCTTTTATATCAGCTATGGTCCATCCTAATGCATTTGTGTGCATTTTCAGAGTTTGTAATAACTTACCTTCTTGATGTGCATTAAGTTTGGAAGAGATTATTATTGGAAAAGTTTCATTTTCTCCCAAAAATGAGTATTTGAGATTGGATGGCAACGACTTCAAATCATGTTTTGGTGGTAGAACACTTGAAGGTATGAACTTAATTGATTGTGGTGGCAATTCTTCACTTTGTGGCCTCCAATTACTTGTCTTTGATTCTTCCTAAAAATAAATCATTTGCAAATCATCATATTCATCAATATAAGCTTTTTATGACTTTCCTTAAATTATCAATTTATGCAATTGATGGAGGGATTAATTATAGGAATGAAAGATTGTAGTTGGTCAATCAATTGTTTAGCAGTAGCGGTAAAGATTATGATTTGTCATGCAGAAGATGTTAGAAATTCCTGTTCCACAGCATGATCAAGAACCATTAACATTTAACAGACCTATGGGTTTATGGTGAATGTGTAGTTGGGCCTAAGAGGAGATATGAAAGATCTCTTCCAATGTGCCTAGACCACCTGGTAAGGCAATGAAGGCATCAACATAGTTAAACATTGCATTCATTCGAGTAGACATTGTAAAGACTTGTAGTTCCTTTCCAATTGTTTTTCCAATGATGTCCCTTTATGCTAAAGCTTCGGGGACGACCCCCAAAACTTGATTACCTCCTGAAAATGCAGCTATTGACATATCTATCATTAACCCAAGACTACCTCCCCCATACACTAAATGAATCTTTTTCTCAGCTAGCACCTAATCAAGATGATTTACTAATTTTAAAAACTTGTTTTCTTTTCTAGGACTAAATCCACTAAAAACATAAATATTTCTTATTTTGTGACTTGAGAAACTTGCCATTTCTACACACTTTTATAATTATTGAATGTATGGGTTGAGTAGAATACCACCTATATGTACGCTAGCTGGAGTCTCACACACACACACTCTCTCTCTCTATTTATTTATTTTAAAAAAAGCATGTGTATGTATAGGTAGTTGTGATTGTGGTCACATCTTCCCTTGGTTTTACGTCTAAGAACGGTTTAAACGTCCTTTATGGATTGGGGATAGGCTTCTCATTCACTTTTCTTAAAAACTAGCAAATAGGGTCCTTTTTAGTTAGATTCCCAAGACTAAGTAGATCATGTTCTTTATAAAAATAAGGCCATAAATCATGAATTACATGATGCATATCTCCACTAGGATGCCTCTCAAGAACTAATAGAAGATTATCTAAAGATTCCTTACTCAGGCCATCCTTAATGAATTGTATTTTATCTTTAAAGTTTATAAATGTCATTCCTAAATAACGACATTGTGCATTAAAAGTCTATCTAGCACATCGATGACAGACTTTCAGTCATTTTGCATGACGTTTCTTTGTAAAAGTGTTTTTATCTATTATAGCCATGTGTGAAATGAAAAAATTAGATGACTCACCTGATAATTGGACCTTTGCTTCAATCAACCAATGAACATCTTTAGGAATTCCATGATTCATTAACAACCTCAATCTTGCACATTTAACATGGTAAATTTTTGTGATCTCATTCTGAGGCAGAGTGGGAAAATATTTTTTTAATCTTTCAAGATTAGTGTCCATTTTCAAATAAGAATTAGAAGAGAGATTCAAGAAATTGCACAAATATATACACAAATATAAGTTATTATGGGAAATTAAAAGAATGAACTTAAGTCACGGAGTATCGTTGTCCGCTATTTGACTAGGGTGAGAGAAACTAGCAAAAATCACTTAAAAAGAAACACAAAAACAATGCAAGAAAAAAAATCATTATATACAAGAACAACCAATTCAATAGAGTCATTTTCAACTGAATAATTGTCAAAGTAAACTTTCAAATGATGTCCATTTACGTTGAAAACATTATCATTCTTTAGATTCTCGATATCACAGGCCTTATATGAATACACATGTTTCACAATAAAAGGACCGCTCCATCTTAGTTTTCCAGGAAATAAATCGAGTCAAGAATTATAAAGCAAGACTTTTTGACCAACATTAACTATTTTTCTTAGTATTTTTTTGTCATGAAACTCTTTGATTCTTGCGTTATGAATTCTTGAATTTTCATATGCATCATTTCTTATTTCCTCAAGCTCATTTATTTGTAATTTTCACAATTGACTAGCGTCATCAAGATTTGAATTGAAAGCTTTAATAGCCCAATAAACTTTATGTTCAAGTTCCACAAGCAAGTGACAAGGTTTTCCAGAGACAAGTTTATAAGGTGACATACCTAATGATATTTTATAAGCAGTTCGATAAGCACAAAGTGCATCATTAAGTTTTAAAAACCAATCTTTCTTATTAGGGTTCACTATTTTCTCTAAAATGTGTTTGATCTCCCTATTACCGAGCTCTACTTGTCCACTTGTTTGAGGGTGAGAAGGGGTGACAACTTCGTGTGTGATTCCATATTTCTTCATTAAAGACTCAAATAACTTGTTGTAGAAATATGTTCCACCTATACTTATTATGGCTCGAGGGATTCCAAATCTTATTCATTTTATTTATATTCTTATTTTGTTTATTTATTTTTCTTTCTTTCATTATGTTTAGCTAAGTTTATTATATCAAGGTAAAAAGGTTACACTAATGGTGTAAGAATGAGTATAATGTACACTCAATATGGACTTTAATGTCATGTTTTGTATTTGTTATCTTGTTCACTCTTTAATACTTTGCTTGTTAAATGACTAATCTATATTTATATTATATAACACTTGGTACAACAAATACTTAGCACTCTCATAGCCTATAGTGTATGGTATAACCAACACTTGAGTTATGAAAGAAACTTGATTTGGTGTTAACATAAGTTATAATCATGAATATTTGACGAGATTTACAAGTATTAATATTAATTGAATAAGATAAGTAATGTAATTATGTTAACAATTTATAATCTGATTGGAACCTCCTTTGTATGTGGTTTTCAATTGAATAATAAAAGTTTATACTATACTTGTTTGATATACCATTAGTGGAACCTCTAACATTCATATTTGTTGTTATCATTATTTAATCCTTACATTAATATTCCATCTCAAACTTCTCATCTTCATCCTCTTCTTTTTCTCCATCTTTTTCTTTATTATTATTATTAGTATTAGTATTATTAGTGTTACTACTATTGCTATTATTATTATTGTTGTTGTTGTTGTTGTTGTTGTTGTTGTATTATCATCATCTATAATTTATACAATTAACCTTCCTATGGTTCGACTCTAATCTTGCTAGGTTATTTATTACTTTGACATTCCTGCATTTGAGAGAAGACATTAAACTTTTGGTCATCTGAAGTTTTTGGTGTCGTTGCTGGGGATGTAAGTTCTTGTACAAATTAGAGTATTTATTTTATTTTCTCTTTTCACTTTTCTTATATATAATTTTGTTTCTTTTCTTTTGTTTTCTTCTTCCTTTTATTCTATTTGTACACGTCCATGAGAGTGTAGTCACGTATATTAAGTGGTAGACTTTGTAGGGTATCCTCATCATTTGCAGAAAATATGGTCGAAGAAGATAATCAATCACTTGATAATGAGAATAATAAGGATAACCGTGTTATAACACTTAGAGACCATATGAATCCCACAAGAACAAGTGCACCATCATGCATGGTTTTTCCTCCTGATGCATCTCATTTTAATTTTAAGTCAGATATTATTCAACTTTTACCTTCTTTTTATGGCTTAGATTTAGAAAATTCATACTTGCATTTAAGGGAATTTGAGGAGGTTTGTAACACCTATAATGACTCAAATTGTAGCATGAACACCATCAGATTAAAGTTTTTTTCTTTTTCATTAAAAGATAAAGCTAAAACATGGCTATAAAATTTGAGAGCAGGATTCATTTGTGCTTGGGATGAAATGCAACAACAATTTTTAAGGAAGTTTTTTCCAACTCACAAGACAAATTCTTTCGAAAGACAAATCATCATTTTCACTCAAAAACCAGGAGAAACATTTTACCAATGTTGGGATAGGTATTAAGACTTACTTAATACTTGCCCTCATCATGGTTTTGAAATATGAACATTGGTTTCACATTTTTATGAAGGGTTAACACCTAGAGATAAACAAATGGTTTCATTGATGTGCAATGGAACTTTTGAAGATAAAGACCCTGATGAAGCAATGGAGCACTTAGACTTGTTAGATGAAAATACTTGATTAGTACTTAAAAGTGCATCTCATTAAGGATTTATGTCATCATATTACACCTAAAGTATCATTAAATTCCCTAATAAAAGCATGTTTTATATTAGCAAGTCTAAAAATATAATATACCTTTAATTCATGGTAAATATTTATCCTAAATGCAGGTCTATCACATAAATAAAAGGATTGATTGATGAGTTTAAGGATTGAAATTGAAAGGACAAAGAGAAGGCCAAACTTAGCGAAGTGTTGCTGGTGCATTCCAAACTCGAACACTGTTCGGTAATTGGATCATATATGTAGATGTAGATATTCAATTTAGTTTCATTTTATATGGATGGAAAGGTAAGACATAGACCTACAACTTTCATTTCAAAGACTCAGTTCTGCCATTTTCAAGTTCAAATCTTAGCAACAACGAAGATGTCAGAAGTTGTCCTACAACTCAAATACTATTTAGTTTTTGGCTCATATCTTAAGTTCTAGAAGTCCAAATGAGCTTTGTTTTTTTTTTTTGTTGGAAAGATGATACAATTACCCACAACTTTCATAATTCAGTTAGCTATAATTTTGATGGTAGCAATGATATTTTGGCCAACCAACAATATTAAACATTAGCCCACAATATCAAAAAAACAGCAGCCATTAATGTCAAAAACCAGCCACTAAATCAATGGATGGCCACCAATTATTCAATCAATCAATAGTTCTTAGTTCTAAATCTTAGCCTATAAAAGAAGGCATTTACCATGTATTTAGTTATATTAATTTTCAAATCAAAGTTATCTTCCTACTTTCTCTCTACATCTTTGTAATGTTCAAGTTTTCTTTCATGCTATAGTAATCTCTTGTTTATGCTCTTTCATTTCCTTTCCTATACTTAGTTAGCTTATATTATGTTTATGTTCTTATATTTTTTATTTATGTTTTTCTCCTTCTTAATGTTTAGTTAAGTTAATTATGTCAAGGTGAAAATGTTTCTCTAATGGTGTTAGAATAGGTATAATATGAACTCAATATGGGCTTTAAATGTTTATATCCAAGAAAGATTGTTATTAACATGTTTTATCTTTTTCTCTTACTAATTCTTAATACCTTGCTTATTAAATGGTTAATTTAGATTTGTGTTGTATAATACTTGGTACATCAAATGCTTGATCCTTCATAGTCTTTGGCCGACATCGTTATTATGATAGGAACTTGATTTGTTGTTAACATAAACTAGCAACATGATTGCTTGATGATATTTGTAAGTATGGTGTTACTTAGATAAGTTGATTAATATGATCATGTTAGTAATTTATAATGAGCTAATAATGAGAAATCATCTGATTAGAACCTCCTTTGTGTGTGGTTTCTAGTTGAGTAATAAAAAGAGTTTATATTATATTTATTTGAAATACCATTAGTGAATCCTATAACCTTGACATATGTTTTGTTATTGTTTAATCCTTACATCAATATCACATCCCAAAACTTTCTTCAACTCTTTTTCTGTTATAATTCTCTTCAAATCTTTTTCTTTATTTGTAATTTATATAATTCACCTCCCTGTCATTCAACCCCGGTTTTGCCGGGTTATTTTACTTTGACACTCCTACACTTGAGATAAGATATCAACTCTTTGATCGTATCAAGGTTTTGGCGCCATTGCTGGGGAGGTAACTTATTGTACAAATTAAATATTTTATCTTATTTTATTTTCACTTTTATTTATTTTTCTAATTGTTGTTTCTTTTTCTTTTTCTTTTTTCTTTTCTTTTCTTTTGTATTTGCATGAGAGTTTGGACACGTACATTAAGTGGTAGACTTTCTAGAAAATCCTCATTTTCTTTAGAAAACATGGCCGAAAAAGATAACCAATCAATTCATAATGAGAATAATGAGAATAATCATGTTAGAACACTTAGAGATCATATGAATCCAACAAGAACAAATGCACCATCATGTATTGTTTTTCCTCCTAATGCATCTCATTTTAATTTTAAGCCAGGTATTATTCAACTTTTACCCACTTTTCATGGCTTAGAATTAAAAAATCCATACTTGCACTTAAGAGAATTTGAAGAAGTTTGTAACACTTATAATGACTTAAATTGTAGCATGAACATCATTAGATTAAAGCTTTTTTCTTTTTTGTTAAAAGATAAAGCTAAAAAACATGACTACAAAATATTAGGTCAGGATTCATTCATGCTTGGGATGAAATGCAACAACAGTTTTTAAAGAAATTTTTCCCTTCTCATAAAACAAACTCTTTTAAAAGACAAATCACCACTTTTACTCAAAAAATAGGAGAAACATTTTACAAATGTTACGATAGATATAAAGACTTGTTTAATACCTGTCCTTATCATGGTTTTGAAACATGGAAATTGGTTTCACAATTTTTGAAGGGTTAACACCTAAAGATAGACAAATGGTGGAATTTATGTGCAATGGAACTTTTGAAAATAAAGACCCTGATGAAGCAATGAAGTACCTAAATTTGCTAGCTGAAAATGCTTAAAATTGGGACACCACAGGTACTTGTGAGGCACTAGGTAAAACTCAACCTCATACATATAATGGAGGCATGTACAGCCTTAGGAAAGATCATGACCTCCAAGCCAAATTTGCATCTTTAGCTAGAAAAGTTGAGGCACTAGAATTAAAAAAGAGTGGTAAATTAAAATTTGTTCAAGAAATTGTGTATCAAATTTATGAAACCAATGAACACTCAACCAATGATTGTCTCACTTTGCCTTCTTTTAAGGAATGTCTCCATGAACAAGTCAATGCTTTAAATAGTTTCCAAAGACCAAGTCATAACCCGTACTCACAAACGTACAACCCTGGTTGGAGAAATCACCCAAATTTCAGTTGGAAGAGTGGTAATAATAATACACAAACTTCATAGCCACCATTTCAAATACAATATAATTTTCAAAATTCTCATAAATATGCACCTCCTATATTCCCCCTCCTAGAAGAAATCTTGAGGAAACATTACATGCATTCATTGAAAATCAAGAGACAATCAACACTTAAAATGCTCAAACCATGGCTGATTTCAAAGGTACTCTTGCAAAGTTCACATCTACTCTTAGTTTTTAGGAGAAAGGTAAGTTTCCATCTTAACCCCAGTAAAATCCCAAAAGGCAATACAATTCAAGTATAAGTAGTTCCGGAAGCCAACATCTGGATCAAGTCAAATCAATCACTACTCTTCGCAATGGTAAGGCCATTAAAAAAACTATTCTTAAACCTTATGAGAAAAAAGATGAGTTAGTCTCCAAGGGTAAGGAAATGGTTGAACCTGATCATTGCAAAAAAGAGACTGATTCCCCACCAACACTTTCATTTCCTCATATCATTACCAAACAAAGGAAAGTCAATCACCAAAACCCGATTTGAAGCCATTGCTATGTAATCTCAAATACTCATTTTTGGGAGAAAATAAAACTTTTCTAGTAATAATTCCTTCCAAACTTAATGTTCATCAAGAAGGTAAGTTATTACAAACTTTGAAAATGCACAAAAATACATTAGGATGGACCATAGCTGACATAAAAGGAATTAGTCCTTTGATTTGCACACACAAGATTTATTGGGAGGAAAATGCTAAACTTTCTAGAGAAATGCAATGAAAGCTTAATCCTAATATGAAAGAAGTAGTGAGGAATGAAGTCATTAAACTTCTAGATAATGGAATCATTTATCCTATTTCTGACAACAAATAGGTAAGTCCTACCCAAGTTGTACCTAAAACGTTTGGAGTTACTGTGATAACAAATGAGAAAAATGAGTTAATTCCAATGAGGACTACTACTAGTTGGCGCATATGCATTGACTATAGAAAACTTAATTCAATGACTAGAAAAGATCACTTTCCTTTACCTTTTATGGTTCAAATTCTAGAAAGAGTTGCACGTCACGAATTTTATTATTTTCAAGATGGTTATTCAGGTTACAACCAAATTGCAATTGCATTTAAAGATCAAGAGAAAACTACTTGCATATGTCCATTTGGTACATTTGCATACCAAAGGATGCCTTTTGGATTATTTAATGCACTAGCCACGTTTGAAATATGCATGCCTAGCATATTCAATGATATGGTTGAACGTTTTCTTGAGATTTTTATGGATGATTTTTTAGTTTTTGGTGATTCATTTGATAATTGTTTAACTAATTTGGAAAAGGTTTTAAACAGGTGTGAAGAGAAGAATATTGTGTTGAATTGAGAAAAATGTCACTGTATGGTAACAAACGGCATTGTACTTGGTCACATTGTTTCATCAATAGGAATTGAGGTTGATAAATCTAAAATTAAGTTAATTGCCAACTTACTAACACCAAATTCTATTAAAAATGTTAGATCATTTTTAAGACATGCTGGTTTTTATAGAAGGTTTATCAAAGATTTTAGTGTAATATCTAAGCCATTGTGTAACCTTTTAACAAAGGATAATGTTTTTGAATGGATTGAATATTATGAAGAAGCCTTTGTTAAACTTAAAAACCTGCTTACATCTGCTCCTGTCATTCAACCTCCTGATTGGTCATTACCTTTTGAAATAATGTGTGAAGCCAGTGATTATGTCGTGGGTGCAATTTTGGGACAAAGAAAAGATAAGAAACCCTGTGTGATTTACTATGCAAGTAAAACTTTAAATAGTGCTCAAATAAATTACATAACCACTGAAAAAGAATTACTTGCAGTAGTATTTGCATGTGAAAAATTCAGGTCCTATCTTATTGGCTCACCTGTTGTTGTTTTTAGCGATCATGCAGCATTGAAATATCTTCTTTCTGAGAAGGATTTTAAAGCTAGATTGGTTCAAGAATTCAATATCACAATTAAGGATAAGAAAGGCACCAAAAATGTTGTCGCAGATCATTTGTCAAGATTGACAACTTATTCGAAATCTAACATCACACCAATCGATGACTAATTTCCTAATGAATCTTTACTTTCTGTCACTACAATGCCTTGGTTTGCTAATATTGTTAATTTTCTTGTTTCAGGACATTTGCGAGCGCATTGGGGCACCCAAGACAAAAGAAAGTTCTTGAACGAAGTGAAGAACTTTTATTGGGATGACCCTTATTTATTCAAATATTATCCTGATCAAATATTTCGAAGATGCATTCCCGACAATGAGGTAAATAATGTCATTAAATTTTGTCATTTTGAGGCATGCAAGGGTCATTTTTTGTCAAAAAAGACAGCTGTAAAAATCTTACAATGTGGTAAGGTTATTGAAAAACCCTCTCTTGAACCTTATGAGAAAGATGATGAGTCAATCTCTAAGAGTAAGGAAGGGGTTGAATCTGAAAATTATAAAGAAAAGACTGATTCTCTACCAGCACTTCCATTTGCTCAGGCTATGACCAAACAAAGGAAAGTCAATCACAACTCTGAAATTTTTAAAACTTTCAAACAAGTAAGAATCAATATACCTTTGCTGGATGCTATTAAACAGATTCCTTCCTATGCTAAATTTTTGAAAGATCTATGCACTGTGAAGAGGAAACTGAATGTGAAAAAGAAAGCCTTTCTAGCCGAACAAGTAAGTGCTATTCTTCAGAACAATAATGCTTTGAAATATAAAGACCCTGGTTGTCCTACAATTTCTTGCTTTATTGGAGAGCATAAAATTGAAAGAGCCTTACTTGATCTTGGTGCTAGCGTGAATTTACTTCCATATTCAGTTTTTCAAAGTCTCAATCTAGGTGAGTTAAAACCAACTTCTATAACTCTTTTACTTGCTGATGGATCTATAAAAGTGCCTAGAGGAATAATTGAAGATGTGTTAATACAAGTTGATAAATTTATTTATCCTGTGGATTTTATTATCTTGGATACACAACCTGTTGAAGTATGTAATTCATTTCCTGTTATTTTAGGACGTCCATTTCTTGCAACTTCTAACGTATTGATTAATTGTAGGAATGG
>SRLM01002431.1:743-28780 GCA_015708895.1 Populus ilicifolia | reverse complement strand
GTTTAAGCCGTTCTTGGACGTAAAACGAAGGGAAGATGTGAGCCACAATCACAACTACCTGTATATATACATGTTGTTTTTTAAAAAGTAAATAAATAAATAAAAAGAGAGAGAGAAAGTGTGTGAGACTCCAGCTGGCCTACATATAGGTGTTATGATTACTTTTCTAATTTCTCATCTATAAAACCCTCTCTTCTTTCCTTTCATTTCTACTCAACCCATACATTCAACAAATACAGAAGTGTGTAGAAATGGCAAGTTCCTCAAGTCATCATATAAGAAATATTTGTGTTTTCGGTGGATCTAGTCGTGGAAAAGAATAGGAGTTTTTAAAATCAGCAAATCATCTTGGTCACGTGCTAGCTGAGAGAAAGATTCATTTAATATATGGGGGAGGCAGTCTTGGGTTAATGGGAGGTGTGTAAATAGCTGCATTTCTAGGACGTAGTCAAGTTTTGGGGGTTGTCCCCAAAGTTTTAGCATAAGGGGACATCATTGGAAAAACAATTGGAGAGGAACTTCAGGTCTCTACAATGTCAGCTCGAATGAATGCAATGTTTAACCATGCTGATGCCTTCATTGCTTTACCAGGTGGTCTAGGTACATTGGAAGAGATCTTTCATATTTCCTCTTAGGCCCAACTTCACATTCACCATAAACCCATAGATTTGTTAAATGTTAATGGTTATTATGATAAGTTATTGTCTTTTCTTGATCACGCTGTGGAACAGGAGTTTCTAACATCTTCTGCACGACAAATCATAATTTCTACTGCTACTACTGAACAATTGATTGACCAACTACAATCTTTCATTCCTGTAATTGATCCTTCCATGAGTCGCATAAATTGGTCAACTAAGGAAAGCCGTAAAAAGCTTAGATTGGATTTGAGCCTCCATTTGTGAATCTTTCTGTCTTTTGGTTTTATTATTGTGTTTTGTTGTTTCTTATATTTTTTGTAGTGTGTTTCAGGTTTGTTAGTGTTTGTTATTTCAAGTGATATCTTCTATATTCAATCTTTCTATCTTTAAACATTGAGGACAATATCTTGTTTTAGTTGGGGGGAGAGGGTAGTAGCTAAAAAAAAGAAAAACTATGTTTTCTATTTCATAAAGCATGTGCAAAATGATTGTTATTAGGATGACATAGTAAAGGAGCTTTTTTGTTAAAGTGACTCTTGAGATACATCTTAGTAACCATTCTTAACAAGGTTTATTATAATACTTCTTGAAATATTCAGATTTACAAACTCTTGCATTGTTATCACTTAAGTTTGCTCATGTACTTATTTAACATGTATTCTTAAACCTTAATTTACATACACACACTTTAACATATGATTGTGGGTTGCATATTGGATTATTATATTATTTATGTTTTTTTGTTAAAGGTAACAACTAAGGGAAAGGGATTGTATATAATTAAAAAAAATAAAAAAAAAGAAGAAAAAAAAGAGAAAAAAAAAATGATAATAATAAAAATTTAGATAAGTTTAGTTTTGTAGCGTCCCTAACCTAAGCAATTAAGCCTGAAGGGGTGTTTTAACACCTAATACCCTAAAGTCAACTGACTTGGGAGTTATTGGCCCAACGCTTGTTACATGAGTTGAGGAGAAAAGCTTAAGGGAATCAAACATTGCACTATCTACACATCAGTATCTGCGACCTATATGGATACACNCAAGTAAAAGAGTTATAGAAGTTGGTTTTAACTCACCTAGATTGAGACTTTGAAAAACTGAATATGAAAGTAAATTCACACTAGCACCAAAATCAAGTAAGGCTCTTTCAATTTTATGCTCTCCAATAAAGCAAGAAATTGTAGGACAACCAGGGTCATTATATTTCAAAGTATTATTGTTCTGAAAAATAACACTTACTTGTTCGGCTAGAGAGACTTTCTTTTTCACATTTAGTTTCCTTTTCACAGTGCATAGATCTTTCAAAAATTTAGCATAGGAAGGAATCTGTTTAATAGCATCCAGCAAAGGTATATTGATTCTTACCTGTTTGAAAGTTTTAAAAATTTCAGAGTTGTGATTAACTTTTCTTTGTTTGGTCATGGCCTGGGGAAATGGAAGTGCTGGCAGAGAATCAGTCTTTTCTTTGCAATTTTCAGATTCAACCCCTTCCTTACCCTCAAAGATTGACTCATCATCTTTCTCATAAGGTTTAAGAGAGAGTTTTTGAATAACCTTACCACTGTGAAGAGTAGTGACTGATTTGACTTGATCCATGTGTTGGCTTCCGGAACTACTTGTGTTTGCATTGTATTGCCCCTTGGGATTTTGTTGTGGTTGAGATGGAAACTTACCTTTCTCTTAGAAACTAAGAGTAGATGTTAATTTTGCAAGAGTATCTTTAAAATCTGTCATGTTTTGAGCAAATTGAGTATTGATTGTATTTGACACGCAATGTTTTCAATAGATTTTAATTGATCACTCTTTCTCAATTTTAGTGCCTCGACTTTTCTAGCTAGAGATGCAAACTTGGCTTGAAGGTCATGATCTTCCCTAAGGTTGTACATACCTCTACTAGATGTATGAGATTGAGTTTTACTTGATGCCTTATAAGTACTTGCGGTGTCCTAATTTTGAGCATTTTCAGCTAACAAGTCTAAGTACTCCATTGCTTCATCAGGGTCTTTATCTTTAAAAGTTCCATTGCACATCAATTCAACCATTTGCCTATCTTTAGGTATTAACCCTTCATAAAAATGTGAAACCAATCTCCATGTTTCAAAACCATGATGAGGGCAAGTACTAAGTAAGTCTCGATACCTATCCCAACATTGGTAAGATATTTCTCTTGGTTTTTAAGTGAAAGTGGTGATTTGTCTTTTGAAAGAGTTTGTTCTATAAGATAGGAAAAACTTCTTTAAAAACTGTTGTAGCCATGTTTTAGCTTTATCTTTTAATGAAAAAGGAAAAAACTTTAATCTGATAGTGTTCATGCTACAATTTAAATTATTATATGTGTTGTAGACCTCCTCAAATTCCCTTAAATGCAAGTATGGATTTTCCAATTTTAAACCATGAAAAGAAGGTAAAAGTTGAATAATGTCTGGCTTAAAATTAAAATGAGATGCATCGAGAGGAAAAACTATGCATGATGGTGCACTTGTTCTTGTTGGATTCATGTGGTCTCTAAATGTTCTAGCATGGTTATTCTCATTATGAAGTGATTGATTATCTTCTTCAACCATATTTTTTAAAAATGGTGAGGATACCCTACAAAGTCTACCACCTGATGTACGTGACCACACTCTCATGCACGTGTAGGAATAGAATAAATGGAAAAAGAAAACAAAAGAAGAAGAAACAAGAGAAAAGAAACAAAGTTATATACAAGAAAAGTGAAAAGAGAAAATAAAATAAATATTGTAATTTATACAAAACTTACCTCCCCAACAACGGCGCCAAAAACTTGACACGATGAAAAGATTGATGTCTTCTCTCAAGTGCAGGAGTGTTGAAGTAATAAATAACCCGGCAAGACTAGGGTCGAACCATAGGGAGGATAATTGTACAAATTATAAACAACAATTATAAATAACAACAATAGCACCACTAACAATAACAATAACAATAACAATAACAACAACAACAACAACAACAAGAATAATAATAATAATAGTAATAATAGTAATAGTAGTAGTAGTAGTAGTAGTAGTAGTAGTAGTAGTAGTAGTAGTAGTAGTAGTAACAATAATAAAAAAGAAGAAGAAGAAAAGTTGATGAGAACCTTGAGATGAAAATTTAATGTAAGGATTAAACACTGATAATAACAAATGTCAAGGTTAGAGGTTCCACTAATGGTATGTCAAACAAGTATACTATAAACTCTTATTGTTTAATTGGAATCCACACACAAAGGAGGTTCCAATCATATTATAGATTGTTAACATGATTACATTAGTCATCTTATTCAATTAATGCTAATACTTGTAAATTTTATCAAGCATTCATGATTATAACTTATGTTAACAACAAATCAAGTTCCTTTCATAGCTCAGGTGTCGGTTATACCATACAGTATGGGCTATGAAAGTGCCAAGCATTTGTTGTACCAATTGTTATACAACATAAATCAAGATTAATCATTTAACAAGCAAAGTATTAAAGAGTGAACAAGATAACAAATATAAAACATGTTAGTATTAAACATTAAAGTCCATATTAAGTTTATACCATACTTATTCTTACACCATTAGTGTAACCTTTTCACCTTGACATAATTAACTTAGCTAGACATAATGAAAGAAAGAAAAATAGATAAACAAAATAAGAATATAAATAAGATAAGAGTTACCCAAGCAAAGGAAAGGAATTGAAAGGCATAAACTTGATATTAATGAAAGCAAAGCATAAAAATTACAAAAAATACAAAGAGAGAAAACAAGAGCATGATCTTGATCTGGACACCAAGATGTCTAAATGCATGGCAAATGCCTCCTTTTATAGGCCAAAATTAGGAACTATTAATTTGATGACTAATTGATAAGTAGGTGATCACCCTTAACTTGGTGACAATCATTTTCTTCTCTTGTCTACCCAACACATCATTGATGATGTCAAAATTAAAGTCACTTAAAAACATGAAAGTTCTAAGAAATTGTCTCAGTTTTTTTTTTGTAAAACATTTAGCTCATTTCGACTTCTAGAACTCCAGATATGGCTAAAATATTGAACAGTGCTCGGGCTGGAGGATAGATTCGAGCTTCTTTGTTGTTGCGATAATTTAGACTTGAAAATGACCTTTTTAGATCTTGGCTCCATATGAAAGTTGTAGGCCTATGTCTTACCTTTCTATTCATATAAACTAGACCTAAATCTGAGATCTATAGCTCCAGATATGACCCAATTATTGAACAGTGTTTTGGTTTGGATTGCACCAACATCTCTTTTCTAAGTTTGATCATCTCTTTGCCTTTGCAATTGAAGTTCTTAAAGTCATCAATCAATCCTTTCATTTATTTGATAGGCCTACATTTAAAATGGACATTTACCAGAAATTAAAGGTATCTTATATTATTAGATAGATTATTATAAAACATACTTTAGTTAAGGAGTTATTGATACTTCAAGTGCAAAATGATGATATAAAACCATGATAAAAATACACTTTTGAGTACTAATCAGAAACTTTCAAACAAGTAAGGATCAATATACCTTTGTTGGATGCTATTAAACAAGTACCTTCTTATGCTTAATTTTTCAAAGATCTATGCACCATAAAGAGAACACTAAATATGAAAAAGAAAGTCTTTTTAGCCAAACAAGTAAGTGTCATTCTTCAGAATAATAATGTTTTGAAATATAAAAACTCTAGTTGTCCTACAATTTCATGCTTTTTTAGGGAACATAAAATTAAAAAAGCTTTACTTGATCTCGAAGCTAGTGTTAATTTACTTACATATTCAGTTTTTCAAAGTCTCAATCAAGGTGAGTTAAAACTAACTTCTGTGACTCTATTACTTACTGATAGATCTGTAAAAGTGCCTAGAGGAATAGTTAAAGATGTGTCAGTACAAGTTGATAAATTCATTTATTCTCTGGATTTTATTGTCCTCAATATACAAACTGTTGAAGTATGTAATTTAATTCCTGTTATTTTAGGACGTCCATTTCTTGTAACTTCTAACACATTGATTAATTGTAGGAATGGACTGATGAAGTTATCATTTGGAAACTTGATATTGGAGATGAATATTTTTAACATTTGCAAGCAACCTGGAGATAATAATGATTTACAGGAAGTGGATTTTATTGAAAAATTAGTTCATGATCAATTTGAAACTATTTCTAGTGAAATTGAATTTAATAAGTCTGAGAATTTGCAAATGATTTATTTTCAAGAAGAATCAAAGGCAAGTAATTGGAGACCATAAATTAAAGAGCTACCACCATGATCAATTGAGTCTATATCTTCATGTGTTTAACCACCAAAACTTGATTTGAAGTCATTACTATTCAATCTTAAATACTCATTTTTAGAAGAAAATGAAAATTTTTGGTGATGATTTCTTCCAAACTTAATGCACATTAAGAAGGTGTTATTACAATCTCTAAAAATGCATAAAAATGCATTAGGATGGACCATAACTGACATAAAAGGAATTAGTCCTTTAATTTGCACGCACAAAATTTATTTAGAGGAAAATGCTAAACCCTCTAGAGAAATACAACGGGCATTTAATCCTAATATGAAAGAAGTAGTGAAGAATGAAGTCATTAAGTTTCTAGATAATGGAATTATTTATTCTATTTCTGATAGCAAATGGGTAAGTCCTACCCAAGTTGTACCCAAAAAGTCTGAAGTCACTATTATAACAAATGAGAAAAATGAGTTAATTCCAACTAGGAGTGTTACTAGTTGGCGCATGTGCATTGACTATAGAAAACTTAATTCAATGATTAGAAAAGATCATTTCCTTTTAACTTTCATGGATCAAATCCTAGGAAGAGTTGCAGCTCATGAATTTTATTATTTCCTAGATAGCTATTCAGGTTAGAATCAAATTGAAATTGCATTGGAAGATCAAAAGAACACTACTTTCACATGTTCATGTGGTAGTTTTGCATATTGAAGGATGTCTTTTGGATTATGTAATGCACCAACTACGTTTCAAATATGCATGCTCAGTATATTCAGTAATATGGTTGAATGTTTTCTTTAAATTTTTATGGATAATATTTTTATTTTTTGTGATTCATTTGATGATTGTTTGACTAACTTAGAAAAGATTTTGAGTTGGTGTGAAGAGAAGAATCTTGTACTAAATTGGAAAAAATATCATTTTATAGTAACAAACAACATTGTACTTGATAACATTGTTTCATCAAAAGAAATTGAGGTTGACAAATATTAAATTAAATTAATTACCAACTTACCAACACCAAAATATGTTAAAGATGTAAGATCATTCTTAGAAAATGCTAGTTTTTATAGAAGGTTCATCAAAGATTTTAGTGTTATATCTAGCCATTGTGTAACCTTCTAATAAAGAAAAATATTTTTGAATGGACTAAATAATGTAAAAAACTCTTTGTTAAGCATAAAAACTTGCTTACTTATACTCCTGTCATTTAACCTCCTAATTGGTTATTACCTTTTGAAATAATGTGTGATGTTAGTGATTATGTCATAAGTGATGTTTTGGAATAAAGAAAAGATATGAAATCTTATGTGATTTACTATGCAAGTAAAACTTTAAATAGTACTTAAACGAATTACACCACCTCCGAAAAAGAATTAATTCTAATAGTATTTGCATATGAAAAATCTTAGGTCTTATCTTGTTGGCTCACCTATTGTTGTTTTTACTTATCATATAGCTTTGAAATATCTTCTTTCCAAAAAAGATTCTAAGGCTAGACAAATATGATGGATTTTGTTACTTCAAGAATTTGTCGCGGATCATTTATCAAGATTGACAACAGATTTGAGATCTGACATCACACTAATTGATAACTACTTTCTTAATGAATCCTTATTTTTGGTCTCTACAATACCTTGGTTTGCTAATATTGTTAATTTCTTATTTCAGGACATTTGCCAACTTGTTGGAGTACCCAATACAAAAGAAAGTTCTTGAACAAAGTGAAGAACTTTTATTGGGATGACCCTTATTTATTCAAATATTTTAAAGATGCATTCCCGATAATAAGGTAAGTAGTGTCATTAAATTTTGTCATTCTGAGGCATGTGGGGGTCATTTCTCATTAAGAAAGATAATTGCAAAAATCTTACAAAGTGAATTTTACTGTCCCACCATATTCAAGGACTCACATGCATTTTGCAAGACTTGTGAAAATTGTCAAAACTTTGGATCTATTTCAAAACATCACATGATGCCTTTAAATCCCATTCTTGTCATCAAGATCTTTGATTGTTGGTGTATATATTTCATAGGTCCATTTCCTCCATCATTTGGTTTCTTGTACATATTAGTCGTAGTAGATTATGTTTCAAAATAGATAGAGGCAATTCCAAGTCAAAACAATAATCACAAAATAGTGATAAAGTTTTTGAAAAAATATTTTAAGTTGATTTAGAATTCCTCGAGCCATGATAAGTGATGGTGGAACACATTTTTGTAAGAAGACATTTGAGACTTTAATGAAGAAATATGGAATCACACATAAAGTTGCCACCCCTTATCAGTCCTAGACAAGTGGACACGTAAAGCTTGCTAATAGGGAGATCAAACTTATTTTGGAGAAAACAGTGAACCTTAATAGGAAATATTGGTCTTTAAGGCTAAATGATGCACTTTGGGCTTATCGAACTGCTTATAAAACATCATTAGTTATGTCACCTTATAGATTAGTCTATGAAAAACCTTATCACTTACCTATGAAACTTGAACATAAGGCTTATTGGGCTATTAAAACTTTCAATTCAAATCTTGATGATGCTAGTTAGTTGCAAAAATTACAAATAAATGAACTTGAGGAAATAAGAAATGATGCATTTGAAAATTCAAGAATTCATAAAGCAAGAATCAAAAAGTTTCATGACAAGAAAATACTAAGAAAAACATTCAATGTTGGTAAAAGAGTCTTGCTTTATAATTCTCGACTCCATTTATTTCCTGAAAAACTATGATCAAGATGGAGCAGTCCTTTTATTGTGGAACATGTGTATCCATATGGGGCTTGTGATATCGAGAATTCAAACAATGACAATGTTTTCAAGGTAAATGGACATCATTTGAAATCTTAATTTGACAATTTTCAATTGAAAATGACTCTATTGAATTGGATGATCCTTTATATAATGATTGATATTTTCATTCTCACATTAATTTTGTGTTTCCTTTTGGTGTGACCTTTGTTTTGTTAATTTTTTTCTACCTCATTCAAATTGTGGATAATGGTACTTTGATTAGTACTTAAAAGTGCATTTTTATCATGGTTTTATATCATCATTTTGCACTTGAAGTATCAATAACTCTTTAACTAAAGTACATTTTATAATAATCTATTTAATAATATAAGATACTTTAATTTGTGGTAAATGTCCATTTTAAATGCAGGCCCATCACATAAATAAAAGGATTGATTGATGACTTTAAGAACTTCAATTGCAAAGGCAAAGAGATGATCAAACTTAGAAAAGAGATGTCGGTGCAATCCAAACCGGAACACTATTCGGTAATTAGGTCATCTCCGGAGCTATAGAATTCAGATTTAGGTCTACTTTATATGGATGGAAAGGTAAGACATAGGCCTACAACTTTTATAGGGAGCCCAAGATCTAAAAAGGCCATTTTCAAGTCCAAATTGTTGCAACAACAAAGAAGCCCAAATCTATCATCCAGCCCGAGCACTGTTCAGTATTTTGGCCATATCTGAAGTTCTAGAAGTCGAAATGAGCTGAATTGTTTACACAAGAAAGTTGAGACAATTTCCTAGAACTTTCATGTTTTCAAGTGGCTCTAATTTTGACATCATCAATGACGTTTTGGGCAGACAAGAGAAGATAAAGATTGTCATCAAGTCAAGGGTTGGTCATCTACTCATCAATTAGTCATCAAATCAATAGTTCCTAATTTTGGCCTATAAAAGGAGGCATTTGCCATGTATTTAGGCATCTTGGTGTCTAGATCAAGATCATTCTCTTGTTTTCTCTCTTTGTATTCATTGTAGTGTTTATGCTTTGTTTTCCTTAATATCAAGTTTATGCCTTTCATTTCCTTTGCTTTGCTTTGTTAATTCTTATCTTATTTTTGTTCTTATTTTGTTTATCTATTTTTTCTTTCATTCATTATGTCTAGCTAAGTTAATTATGTCAAGGTGAAAAGGTTACACTAATGGTGTAAGAATAAGTATGGTATAAACTTAATATGGACTTTAATGTTTGATACTAACATGTTTTATATTTGTTATCTTGTTCACTCTTTAATACTTTGCTTGTTAAATGACTAATCTTGATTTATGTTACATAACAATTGGTACAACAAATGCTTGACACTTTCATAGCCTATAGTGTATGGTATAACCGACACCTAAGCTATGAAAGGAACTTGATTTGTTGTTAACATAAGTTATAATCATGAATATAAAGTAAATTGTTAACATAAGTTATAATCATGAATATAAAGTAAACCGACACTTAGTGTATGGTATAACCGACACCTAAGCACTGTTCAGTATGCTTGACACTTTTATCGACTTCTTTATTGTAGCTCCAATTTGGACTTGAAAATGGTCTTTTTAGATCTTGGGCTCGGTATGAAAGTTACAGGCCTATGTCTTACCTTTCCATCAATATAAAGTAAACCTAAATTTGGATCTACACCTCTAGATATGATTCAATTACCAAACAATGCTCTGGTTTGGACTGCACCGACATCTCTTTTCTAAGTTTGGCCATCTCTTTGTCCTTTCAGTTTCAGTTCTTAAAGTCATCAATCAATCCTTTCATTTATGTGATAGACCTGCATTTAAAATGAACATTTATCATAAATTAAATTTATCTTATATTATTAGATATATTATTATATAACATGCTTTAGTTAAGGAGTTATTGATACTTCAAGCACAAAATGATGATATAAAACCTTGATAAAAGTACATTTTTAAATATCAATCAAATATCTTCTATACTCTATCTTTCCACCTTAGAACATTAAGGACAATGTTTCATTCTGGTTGGGGGGAAGGGGTAATAGTTGATATTTACAAAAAAAAAATTACTAGTTGTGTTTTTTATTTATAAAATCATTATTACTAAGACGGTAGAATCAAGGAGTTCTTTTGTTAAATTGACTCCTAAGATGCATCCTAGTAAACATTTTTAACAAGGTCTATTATAATACTTTTTAACTTCTTGAAATATTCAGGTTTACAAACTCTCACATTATTATTTATTGTTTCTACTCATATATTCATTAAAACAAGTATTTCTAAACCTTCATTTTCACACATACTTTAACATATGATTGTGGGTTGCATATTAAACTATTACATTATTTATGTTCTTTTGTTAAAGGTAACAACTAAAGCAAAGGGATAGTATATAATTTGAAAAAAAAAACAAGAAAAAAGAAAAAAAATAATGATAATAAATGTAAATAAATAAATAAATAAAAATTTAGATTCACTTGGTTTCGTAGCTTCTCTAACCTAAACAATTAAGCCCGTAGGGGTGTTTTAACACCTAATACTCTAAAGTCAATTGACTTGGAAGCTATTAGCCCAACGCTTGTTACACAGGTTGAGGAGAAAAGCTTAAGGGAATCAAACATTGCACTATCTACGTATTAGTATCAGCAACCCAAGTTATTAAACTCGAAAGGGTGTCTCAACACCTAATGCCCTAAGACCAACTAGTCTAGGAGTCATTAACTGCAAGGTCATTATATGGGTTAAAGATGCATTGTGTTTTAAGTTATAGGTATATATAAAAAAAACAACAATAATAATAATCCCAACCCAAGGAAGTTAACCTTAAACATTAGAACAAAATATTTTTTTACTTCTAATAAAAGCCTCATCATCTATGTTTTCATACATTGAGCACATAAAAAAAAAGAAGGTTTTTTAATATCTTATTTCAACAATATGAAGCAGATATATATAAATTTAATGAGAGTTTGTTTATTTAGATAGAGTAATGGAAGTTAAATGATGAATGCTTTATTTTGGGGGAACTTGCAAATTATTTTTCTATTTTAACGTTTTGATTAGTACTTAAAAGTGCATCTTTATCAAGGTTTTATATTATCATTTTACACTTGAAGCATTAATAACTCTTTAACTAGAACATGTTTTATAATAACAAGTCTAATAATATAAGATACCTTTAATTTATGATAAATGCTCATTTTAAATGCAGGTATTCTCACAATTCAAAGGATTGATTGTTGTGATTAACTATTAAAAGTGAAAGGATAAAGAAAAGGCTAAGCTTAAGAAGAAGATGCTGATTCACTTTAAATTTTAATATTGTTCAGTTATCAAATCATATCTAGAGTTATAGATCTTGGATTTCATATTAATTTATATGGCTAGAAAGATAAGAAATAGACATACAACTTTCATGGGTATAAAAAGACCTAAATTTGTCATTTTCAAATTCAAAGTTTGGCCATAAAAGAGAAGTCTGAATTTGTCTTGCAATCCAGCCTAAACATTACTTAGAGTTTTATCCATAATTAGAGTTCTAGAAGTCCAAATGATCTAAAATTTGGTGGGTGGAAGGAAAAGACAATTTCCAACAACTTTTATGCAGAACACTTTGCCAAATTCTGATTGCATCAATGTCAATTCAGTCAGCTAAAGTGCTTAAGTGATGTTGTCCCCCTAGTCCACTAATCAATAATTGGCCACTATATCAATTATCAATTACCATATGAATAGTTCTGAATTTTAGCCTATAAAAGGAGGCATTTTCCATTCATTTGGGCATCTTGTTTTCCATATCAAGATCATGTTCTTGCCCTCTCTCTTTATATTTTTGTAATGCTTAAGTTTTGCTTTCATTAATTTCTTGTTCATGTTTTTCATTTCCTTTACTATACTTAGTTATCTTATATCATGTTTATGTTTTTATATTGTTTCTTTAAGTTTTTCTCCTTCATAATGTCTAGCTAAGTTAATTATGTCAAGATGAAAAGGTTTCACTAATGGTGTTAGGATAAGTATAATATAAACTCAATATGGACTTCAATGCTTATATACTAAACAACTTGCTATTAACATGTCTTATCATTTTTATCTTATTAATTCTTAATACCTTACTTGTTAAATGGTTAATCTAGATTTGTGTTTTATAACACTTGATACATCAAATACTTAATCCTTCATAGTCTTTAGCTGACAACGTTATTATAAGAGGAACTTGATTTGTTGTCAACATAAGTTAGCATCATGAATACTTGATAAAATTTATAAGTATGATGTTATGTAAATAAGCTTATTAATATGATTATGATGATAATTAATAAAGAATTTATAACTTAATTATCTCTAATACTATTAGTATATCCTTTAACCTTGACATTTGTTTTTATCATTGTATAATCTTCACATTAATCTTACATCTCAAAGTCCTCTTTAACTCATCTTCATTACCATCATCATTGTCTTTGTCGTTGTTGTTGTTGTTGTTGTTATTTATAATTTATATAGTTAACTTCCCTATGGTTTAACCCTAGTTTTACTAGGTTATTTATTATTTTGACACTTATGCATTTGAGATAAGGCATTAACTCTTTGATCGTGTCATAAAACCTTAATAAAAACACACTTTTAAACACTAATAAAAAACTTGTATTGGGCAAAAGCAAATCAATTCCTCAAAGGGTGAAATACACCAAATAACAAGTATGAGTTGGTATCGTTTAATTAAAGAATGATTAGAAGCCATTGAGAATGTAGCTATGCATGATCCTCGTTATGCTGTTAAGATATGTCTAGTGTCTTATGTTGTCATTCCTAAGAACTTTAATGTGCCCTAATTTGATAAGTTTACTAGATCTTAATGTCCTATAATTCATCTAAGGCTTTATTGGACCAAGATGGTTGAGTTAATATATGATGAAAAGTTATTAATCCATTACTTCAATGAAAGCTTAGGTGGACTTATTTTTCATTGGTATATAGGCCTTGATAGAACCCAAATCAAGAAGTGGAGTGATTTGGTCACAACATTTATGAAATGATATGAGTTGAATCTAGAATTGACTCTTGATTGAATAGACTTGCAAGAAATGGAGAAAAAACTGATTAAATTGTTAAAGAATATGCTCAAAAATGGAAAAGACTTGTTGTTCATGTTAACCTTTCTCTAACACAAAAAAAGAAGATGATCTTTTTTTTCAATACTTTCAAGACTCCTTATTTCAAATATATGGTTCACAATACTTTAAAATAATTTTTAGTTATGGTGGTTGGAGATAAAAGAATTAAGAAACCTATTAAAGGGAGGAAGATCTAAGATGTAAATATACCATCAACATTTACTGAAGAGAAGGAAACTGATATAAACTTATGTTAATATCATTCATAAACATAAATCACGACCTTGGTCAGATTATCTAAATTTTTCTATGAAACCTTTTTCATTCCCACAAAATATTATTTTCTACCCAAAAAACCAATCATCACCATTAGCCTTATTTTAGCCTGAGCACTACACTTCTCACAATACATAAGTGACACAACTAAAAGATTGGTGTCTTCTTCCAAGTGTAGGAGTGTCGAAGTAGTAAAAAACTTGGCACGAGCAGAGTTTAATCACATGGAGGTTAACTATATAATAATAATAATAATAATAAGTTAAAGAGAAATTTGAGATGTAAGATTAATATGAAGATTAAATAATGATAAAAACAAATGTTAAGGTTAGAGGATCCACTAATGGTATTTCAAATAAGTATACTATAAACTCTTTGTATTACTCAAATGAAAACCATACACAAAAAAGATTTCAATCGGATGATTTGTCATTAATAACTCATTATAAATTATTAACATGATCATATTAATTATCTTATTTAAGTAACACCAAACTTTTAAATATTGTTAGGAATTCATGATACTAACTTATGTTAATAACAAATCAAGTTTCTTTTTGTAGCATAAGTGTAGGTTATATCATACGGTTAGCTATGAAAATATCAAGCATTTGTTGTATTAAGTATTATACAACACAAATCTAGATTAACCATTTAACAAATAAGGTATTAAGAATTTATAAGATAAAAATGAAAAGACTTGTTAATAGTTAAAAATGTATTTTTATCAAGGTTTTATATCATCATTTTGCACTTGAAGTATCAATGACTCTTTAATTAGAACATGCTTTATAATAACATATCAAATAAAAATAAGATACCTTTAATTTGTGGTAAATATCAATCTTAGATGTAGGCCTATCACATAAATAAAAGGATTAATTGATGAGTTTAACTTTTGAAATTTAGAAGACAAGAAGAAGGCCAAACTTAGAAAAGAGATGTTGGTTCAGTCCAAACTAGAACACTGTTCGGTCATTAGATCATAATTGGAGTTATAGAACCTGGATTTAGATCTACTTTACATGGATGGAAAGCTAAGATATAGGCTTAAAACTTTCATAGCAGTTTAAGATTCAAAAAGGCCATTTTTAAGTCCAAATTATAGCAACAACGAACAAGTCTGAATCTATCATCCAGCCTAGGTACTATTCAGTGTTTAGCACATATCTCGAGTTTTAGAAGTCTAAATGACCTCTATTTTTTTGTTGGAAAGCTAAGATAATTTCCTAAAACTTTCATGCGGAGGTTTGATTCAAATTCTAATGCTATCAATGACATTTGTTTATTCAGTTAAAATAAGATAAAATTGTCACCAAGTCAAGAGTTGGCCACCCACTCATCAAATCAATAGTTCTCAATTTTTTCTTATAAAAAAAGACATTTATCATGTATATAGGCATCTTGGTTTCCAAATTAAGATCATGCTCTTGCTTTCTCTCTTTGTATTTTTGTAATGCTTAAATTTTACTTTCATTAATGTCTTGTTTATGACTTTCATTTTTTTTCTTTTACTTAATTAACTTTTATTTTATTTATGTTCTCATCTTCTTTATTTATGTTTCTCTCTTTCATTATGTTTAGCTAAGTTTATTATGTCAATGTAAAAATATTACACTAATGGTGTAAGAATAAGTATAGTGAAAACTCAATATGGACTTTAATGTTTGATACTTACATGTTTTGTATTTGTTATCTTGCTTACTTTTAATGACGTTTTAAGCAGACAAGAGAAGATAAGGATTGTCACTAAGTCAAGAGTTGGCCACCCACTCATCAATTAGTCATCAAATCAATACTTTCCAATTTTGGCCTATAAAATGAGGCATTTATCATGCATTTAGGCATTTTGGTTTCTAGATCAAGATTATGCTCTTGCTTTCTCTCTTTGTATTTTTGTAATACTTAAGTTTTGCTTTCATTAATATTAAGTTTATATCTTTCAATTCCTTAGTTAACTTTTATCTTAGTTATGTTTTTATTTTGTTTATTTATTTTTCTCTTTCATTATGTTTAGCTAAATTTATTATGTCAAGGTGAAAAGGTTACACTAATGGTGTAAGAATAAGTATAGTGTAAACCTAATATGAACTTTATTAATGTTTTATACTAATATTTTTTGTATTTGTTATCATGTTCATTATTTAATATTTTACTTGTTAAATGACTAATCTAGATTTATGTTGTGTAATACTTGGTACAACAAATACTTGACACTCTCATCGCTTATATTGTATGGTATAATCGACACCTAAGCTATGAAAGGAACTTGATTTGTTGTTAATATAAGTTATAATCATGAATGCTTGACAATATTTACAAGTATTAGCATTAATCGAATAAGATTGGAACCTCCTTTGTTGTGGTTTCCAATTAAATAATAAGAGTTCATACTATACTTGTTTGACATATCATTAGTGGATCCTCTAACCTTGACATTTATTGTTATCATTGTTTAACCCTTTCCATCTCAAAGTTCTCATCAACTTCTTTTTCTTATTCCTTTTATTCTTTATTATTATTATTATTACTACCACCACCACCACCACCACCACCACCACTACTATTAGTATTGTTATTGTTGTTGTAATTACTATTATTGTTGTTTATAATTATTGTTTATAATTTATATAATTATCCTCCCTATGGTTTGACCCTAGTCTTGTTGGGTTATTTATTACTTCGACACTCCTACACTTGGGAGAAGACATCAATCTTTTGGTCATATCAATAAGCCATCATACGCCCTAGCTATTACAGTAATTGGCCTCATATATGATTCATCAACATGTATCTCTCTCAATATGTGTCTTGGCAACACATTCAATGTTAAGTTATCAATTAAGACCTTGCCTATCATAACATCTTTGCATTGTAATATGATGTATAATGGTTTATTATGCCTAGTACCATTGAGGTTCAACTTATCTTTAGTAAAGTACAAATAATTTGAGGCTTGGATTCTACATGCTAGGTGCTTCATGGTTTCTTGGTTGATATCTTGAGGTAAATATGCCTTGTTTTGCACCTTCTATAGAGCCTTCTAATGTAGTTTAAAGCTCAAAACAAAGATAACAATGATATTCTAGCATGAGTTTTCTTTAGTTACTCAATGATGTTGTACTCACTATATTTCATCATGTTCCGATGTCGTGGTTGCACAAATTAATTACCCTAGCTTAAAACATAACACACAAGATAGTATAGAGCAAGTAAGAGGTCGATCCCACAAGAAAGATTTAGTTCAGATTTTTATGATATACGTTATGCAATTGGGGGATTTTGATTTGTGATGATCTAAACTATGAAAGAAATTAAACTAGCAAAAAAAATCAATTGAAATTGAAATTTATCAAGAAAACAAACCTTGGTTGCAAGCACACATCCACCAACGAAAATTAGAACCGATCCTTGAAACAAAACAACAATCTATATTCTGAATACCGATCCTTGAAACAAAATAACAAATTATATTCTGAATTTTTATCTTTTCTTATTGTTGGTTAATTAACGGATCCGCCGTATAACGAACCCTAACCAACAAACAATCACAATGTCCGCATTAATGATTTAGTTCAATGGCAACCCTAAGAACAAGATATTTGAGTGTTCTTCCTAAGTTTAATAATGTAGTTCCGCCACAATTATCAAGCGTAGTTGCTTTTCAAGTTCATACATCACAACTTCGGTTTTGATATCAAACTTAGTAATAAATTGTTCACAATAATAACTTAGAGTTTTACTTTACCAATTATCAACAACAATCATAGAAAATATGCATAGGAAAACAATCATACTCATTTATACTATAAATTGAAAATAAAAGGAAGAATAAATCTCATGGTTCTTGAAATCCGAAGGTTTATTGTGTCCTTTAAACCAAGAAACGAGCTTAACATTGCATAACTATTGAACAACTACTCTTAAAGAATGAAGAGAGCATGATTTATTTATTTTTGGGTTTGTAGAGGAGAGAATTTGTGTTTCATAACTTCTGGCTGCTGCCCCCTTTGTCTCCTCTCTCTCTCTTTCTTTTTATATGCTAAGAAACCCTAGTTCCTAATTTACAAAGTAGTCCTCCCTTAAGTTGATAATTGACATTTAAGTACTTCAATAACTATTTTCCCTAAAAGAAGAGAAATATCCTTGCATGAAATCTTCAAACTCTGACTCAGAGGAGCTAAATTGCTGATATAAAAGTTTTGATGACGGTTTAGAAGCTTTGAAACGTAATTTGAACTCATTTCTTCAGGAAACCTGATTATTGGCAGAATTTAGTTGTCATCTTTGAAAAATCATATCACCCTCATCTAACATTGTTTTTGGCTAAAATTTGGAGCTTTACTAAAATTTGAGTCAGGAATCCAAAAAAATTGAGTTTGTATAAATTGAACTTTTATAGCTCTAGATATAGAATTTTGAATAAATAAAAGTCAATAGTGACAGAATGCGAGATTTGACTTTAAAGGATGTGATTTCCATGATCTTCCTCTTTTTATTTTTCTTACATTGCATTTATAGAAAGGTATGGATGTTAGCTTTTTAGTGCCACTGGAATCACTTCATTTCGATCTCTAGAACTCACACTCTGCATAAAACATCGACTGAACATCAAATCTACCAATTATCTTCAATTTACTCCTTTTTGCATTTTTCATCCAAAAGTGCCTTCAAAACATAAAATAAAGAATATCAAGGCATTTTACATATAAAACATGGACAAAACATTAGGTAAATATGGGTGAAACTATCAAATAACATGATTACATCAAATACCCCCACACTTAGCTCTTGCTCGTCCTCGAGAAAGGATAAATAAAATTAAATTGAAAATAACCATGATCAATCTCTTAATCTCCCATCAATGTCTAAGAGTAAAAACATTATAAATAAGAATATAATAAAAAAGGATAAAATAAATAATTTTTTATGAATTTGTTTACATGGAAACTTTAAAATTCAATCAATCGTCGGGATTTAAATGAAATCTATGTCATGCCAAAGTGATAGGTCCTCTCATTGATATACACTCCAACACTCATGTGTTTAGGATTTATGTGTTTAAATCTCTCAAATTCAATCAAAGAGTATGTTCTACCATAAGCTTGCTTTTCAATTTCATCTCCATTACTAACATATTACAAACAATGCATGAATCAAAAGGTCATATTTTCCGGTTGTAATGGAGCTAAGGTTAAGGTGAGGTAAAAGAGAGTAAAAGAAAAGGTTCAAATCAAAGAAAGTAAAGGATTCTAAAAAATGATATTTCAAACAAGATATTCCATCAAAGCTCATAAATTTTTCATCTTTAATCACCAATGCTTAACTCCTTTTGATTTTAAGCTCTTTTAACATAAAATCTTAAGAACATAAAGGAACATTTTTTTTCTTTTTCTTTTTTTGTAATTTTGCCCATCTTTTCATCAAGTATCACTTCTTCTGTCTTTTCACATAATTTCCAACCATAATTCCATGAAGTATCACAAGTATATAATCTACTAATCGTTGGCCAGGGGAAAAGGAAAATATATATAATGTTAAGGCTTATACATGGATAAAACAAAGAAAAGATAAACAAGCTAAAAAAGAACTCACTAAGGATAATATTCTTTAGCTAATAGTCTTCACAAAGGTGCTGTAATCTTTGAGAAATCTTTGATAAAGCATCGATAGAAACCTGCATGGCCAAGAAAAGAATGAACTTCCCTCATGCATGAAGGGTAAAGCAATGATGAAATAACATCTATCTTAGCTTTATCAACTTGTAATCCAAGTGAAGACACAACATGCCTAAGAACTATTCCTTGTTCTACCATAAAATAACACTTTTCATAGTTCAAGACAAGGTTTGTTTCAATGCACCTTTTTAGGATTAAAGATAAATTTTCTAGACATTTATTAAAATAATCACCATACACCATGAAATCATCCATAAAAACCTCGATTATTCTTTCAACATAGCTAGAAAAAATACTAATCATGCATTTTTGAAAAGTTGTAGGAGCATTACAAAGACCAAAAGGCATTCTTCTATATGCATATGCACCAAATGGACATGTAAATGTAGTTTTTTCTTGATCCTCGAGATTAATAACAATCTGATTGTATCCACAATATCCATTAAGAAAGCAATAAAAGGACTTATCTACTAGGCGTTCAAGCATTTGATCTATGAATGGTAATGGAAAATGATCTTTGTGTGTAGAAAGATTGAGCTTTCTGTAATCAACACACATTCTCCATCCACTCAAGATGCGAGTAGGAATGAGCTCATCATTTTTGTTTTTCACCAACGTGATTCTGGTCTTTTTAGGCACCATATGGATTGGCACCACCCATTTACTGTCAGTGATGGGGTAAATGACTCTTGCATCTAATAATTTTAAAATTTTAGCTTTCACTACCTTTATCATAGGTGGGTTCAACCTCCTTTGCATTTCCCTTGTTGGTTTAACATTGTCTTCCAATAGTATGTGATGCATACACATTGAGGGACTAATGCCCTTAATGTCAGCTAAAGTCCATTCAATGGCCGTCTTGTGATCACATAACAACTTCACAAGTTTTTCCTCTTGTATACTTGCCAAACCTTTTGCTATGATAACGGGAAGTGTATTGTTGTCGCCAATGAATACATACTTCAAATTATCGGGCAAAGGTTTTAATTCTAATTCAGGGGCCTGTAAAATAGATGGAAAAAGCTTTTTATGTGAGAGTAATAAATCAATAAACACATTACCATGGGGAATGGTTTGTAAAGCTTGTAAGGCCAATACTGATTCGTGCATGTTTTGGGGAACACATATGTGGCTCTCCATCTCTTCTATCTTGGTGAAATCATAGCTATAGCTCAAAGCAAAGTATTACAGAGTAAATAAGATTAGTCATTTAACAAGCAAAGTATTACAGAGTAAATAAGATAATAAATATAAAATATATTAGTATCAAACATTAAAGTCCATATTAAGTTTATACCATACTTATTCTTACACCATTGATGTAACCTTTTCACGTTAACATAATTAACTTAGCTAGACATAATGAAAGAAAGAAAAATAGATAAACAAAATAAGAACATAAATAAGATAAAAGTTAACAAAGCAAAGGAAAGGAAATGAAAAGCATAAACTTGATATTAATGAAAGCAAAGCATAAACATTACAAAAAATACAAAGAGAGAAAATAAGAGCATGATCTTGATTTGGACACCAAGATGCCTAAATGCATGGCAAATACCTTCTTTTATAGGCCAAAATTAGGAACTATTGATTTGATGACTAATTGATGAATAGGTAGCCAACCCTTGACTTGGTGACAATCCTTATCTTCTCTTGTCTGCCCAAAACGTCATTGATGATGTCAAAATTAGAGCCACTTGAAAATATGAAAGTTCTAGAAAATTATCTCAGCTTTCTTGTGTAAAAAATTCAGCTCATTTGGACTTCTAGAAGTCAAGATATGGCCAAAATACTGAACAGTGCTTGGGCTGGAGGACAAATTCAAACTTCTTTGTTGTTGCAACAATTTGGACTTGGAAATGGCCTTTTTAGATCTTGGGCTCCATATGAAAGTTATAGGCCTATGTCTTACCTTTCCATCCATATAAAATAGACCTAAATTTGAGATCTATAGCTCTAGATATGACCCAATTACCGAATAGTGTTCCAGTTTGGATTGCACCGACATCTCTTTTCTAAGTTTGATCATCTCTTTGCCTTTGCAATTGAAGTTCTTAAAGTCATCAATCAATCCTTTTATTTATGTATAGGCCTGCATTTAAAATGGACATTTACCACAAGTTAAAGGTATCTTATATTATTAGATAGATTATTATAAAATGTACTTTAGTTAAGGAGTTATTGATACTTCAAGTGCAAAATGATGATATAAAACCATGATAAAAATGTAATTTTGAGTACTAATCATTGGTCGATGTTTTAGTTTATGGAGGAGGAGGATGTTCCTTATTTGTACTCAATTCAATTTCTATCTCTTCTTCTTCCTCCATCTCAATTTGTTTTGACCTTTTCTCTTTAAGTTCTTTTCCACTTCTCAGCATAATCGCATTAACATTCTCTTTTAGGTTCAATGCTTGGGAGGGCAATTTTCCATTCATTTGTGCCTCTAATTTCCCTATACTTAAAGCTACTTACCCCATTTGCTTCTCCAAGTTGTGAATACTTGACCTTGTTTCTTGTTGAAAAGACATGACATTTTTTTGCAAGGTAACAATATTAGAAGCCAAAGTTTTCATCATCTCATGAAGATCATCGTTGGATGACGACCTCGTAACATTGAAGTTTGTGAATGGAGGGGGTTGTCTTGGTTGATAATTCTGTTGGGGCTAAAATCCATGGGGATGGAATTGTTGGCCTTGATTGCCTTGTTGGGATGGGTTGCCATAGTGTAAGTTGGGATGATCTCCCCATCTAGAATTGTACATGTTGGAAAAGGGATCGTATTTACGTTGGGACTATCCATTGAATGCTCCATTAATTGTATGAGCTTGTTGAATATAGTCTTCTTGCATTGTTGGGCACATATCTGAAGCATGTCCTTGTAAGGAGCATATGCTACAAACTTTCACCTGTTGCACATTTCCACAAGCCAAGGAACGTACAAGAGAAGTAAGATCATTAACTTTATTTTCAAGGTTAGAAATACTTACCTCATTTACTCATTTGTTAGAGAAGTCTCCACGAGTGCCAAACTATTTTGAGTTAGCTGCCATGTTTAAGATCAATTGGCGTGCAGCCTCGGGTGTCTAATCCACCAATGCGCCTCCATTTACAGCATCAATGATACTACAGTCAGTAGGCATTAATCCTTCATAGAAATATTGAATGAGCAGCTGATCGAGTATTTGATGATGAGGGCATTGAATGCATAGTTGCTCAAATCTTTCCTAATACTCAGAGAGTATCTCTCTATGAGATTGTTGAATCCCATATATTTCTCTTTTTATGTTGGCAACTCGAGATGATGGGAAATACTTCTCAAGGAAAATCTTCTTCATGGCATTCCAAGTTCCAATAAATCCTGGGAGAATAGAGAAAAGTCATGCCTTTACTGCCCCTTTTAAAGAGAAAGGGAAAGCTTTCAACTTAACTTGTTCTTCATCAACTCCATTCGGTTTCTTGCCAACACAAACCATATGGAACTCCTTCAGATGATTATGAGGATCTTCTCCTGCAAGACCATTAAATGTTGGTAACAAATGTATAAAACCAGATTTGAGCTCAAAGTTTACATTATTGTCGATGTTTATGCATAATGGCTGATTTTCCACGTTAGGAGCAGCAAGCTCCTTGAGTGTTTGTTGTCGTGCAATAGCCATGGTATTGAGACGAGTTTCCTTTCGTAACCTACGTAAAGTTTTGTTTATTTCAAGATCCAACTGCACTTAACTTTGATTAGTAGAATGTGTTACTGGCATAAATCATCAAGAAAACTCAAAAGAAACCAACCACACAAAAGATCGAAAACAATGTAAATTGTACGAAAATCCTACGTTAGAAAACTAAAACTGCCTTAAAACCTTAAAAAACAATGGAATTTGGCCTCAATAAGGTAGGGCTAGTAATATTATACTAGTCTTGTTCAGAACATCGTTTTCCTTCAGGAAAGGAGAAGCCGAAACCTAATTCTATAAACAATTTTGTTTTGAACAGTACCACCACCGTAAATAAACAGTACCACCGAAAGCAAAAATTTTGTTTCTTTTTTTTTTTAGAAATATAAATAAGAGAAAGTATAAATATGATAATTGTGATTGTGCATCAAAAGTATCATTAAGTCTCTTATTTTACATATGTATTTATTGTTTTTATTTGGTCTTTTTATAATAATTGATGTGCTTTTTAGTAATGAAGTTTGTTTTAATGTTTGGATAGGTTTTTGGAGCTTAAATGAATTAATTCAGGAAATTCAACATTGGAATTCAGAACAAAGAATTGAAGAGACATTTAGTTGAAGATTGAAGCAAATCTTGGTTCAAATAAGTTCTCCAAATTTGTCCCAAAAATCAATTCTATTCCAATTCTAGAAAAGAATATCATATGATCTATTTCAAGCCCAAACATGCCTTATGTTGTGTGCAAACTTCAACCATTAAACATTTAAGGTTTCAATGTCAATCTTAGCCCAAATAATAGGTATATTTTGTATACTTATTTGATGCTTAAATTCAGCTCCAAATCAGCCTTAAACTCAGCCCCAAATCAGCCCTAAATCAACCTTCAAATCAGCCCAAAAACAATTCATGATCTTACATGTCCACACAACAACAATTGATTCATTTTGGGTAATTCATTGATCCAAGAAGGCAAGCACATGGATGGAAAGCTGGAGGGGATATTTTTACATTATTTTGGGTCAAAAAGAAGAAAGAGATAGCTCATAAATGAGGAAGAAAAACGTGCACCAAAGTGGTTGCAAAGCTGTCCTGATTTGATGTTTTAGAACACCTTTCAGTGTTTTGCCCATAACGTTTGACTCCGGTGTCCAAATGAGATGTTCTTTAATGATCTGGAAAGGTGACAGAATTTCCTATAAATATGTCGCTAATAGACATCTCGAGGGGAGGCTTCTAAAAGGGTCAAATTGCTGTCCAAAGTTAGAGTCAGATTTGTGTCCGAATTTTTTCTGAAATTGTGTTGTGTTCTTTTTCATAGATTTCAGTTCTTTAGTTTGTAAAACTTATTATTTCAGTTTGATTCAAGTTATTTCATGTTTATTGAAGTGTTGATTCAAGTTATTTCATGTTTATTAAAGCATTCTTATATAAAATCATGATTGGCTAATCTCTTTCTTGGATCTGAATCAAGGATGATGGTGATTGAGGTGAGTTCTTTAGGATATAAATGAATCTTAATTTTTATCTTTTTATTTTCTTCATGAATGATTTATTATTGGAAAGAAATTTTAGAAATCATTTAGGTAATGTTATAATCTTGAATTTTTATGCATAAACTTTAGTTTTGGTATAGAGATTGCTTGATTCAATGTCTTACATAATATGAAAGTACTTGTTCATTCTTAAACAATAATCAATTTTCATTTTTCTAAACTTCATTGTAATATCTTCCGATCTAATATCATCATCATTGATATTAGGTTGAGTTATCTTATATATGTTGAAGAAATCACCAATACATCACCATTAAAATTGATTTGGACCAAGTCTTACTTTTTCTTGTCTTTTAAAATCTATTTACACTTTGTCATCATTGCAAACAAATCCATCAATTATTTTCAACCAGGTTATTGTTAATTTAATTTCTCTTGAGTTTTTTTTGTTACCTAGCTTAATTTCTAGATCTAGCTCTCTGTGGATATGACCTCGATCTTACCGAGTTAATTGCTACATCGCACACTCGTGCACTTGCGAGTTAAAACAAGCCAATCATAAAAAGCGAGCAAGCAATTTAGGTGCCGTTGCCGGGGAGCTAGCAAGCAAAGGTAACAAATTTAGATTTAATTATTGGAAAAAAATATAAAAACAAAATCAATTGGCTGGTTTGACCGCCTAAAAAAAATTTGAAAAAAAAATGAAATGGCTGGTTTTACCGCCGTAAAAAAAATTGACTTTAACTTTTCAGATATTGGACTATTGGACTACTAATTGTTAGTTTTTTTTGTTTTTTTTTTGTTCAACCATCTTTCTTTTAATGTTATATTTATTGTTTATATTGGAAGGCCGGTTTTACCGCCTCTTGTTTATTTTATTTGTTTTTGTTGTTTTATTGTGATTATTTTTCTTATATTTATTATTTGAAGTACTTGGCTGGTATTATTTTTTTTTTAATGTTATAATTCATGCTTTGTTATAATTGTCTTTTAATGATATATTTATTGTTTGAAGTACTTGGCTGGTATTACCGCCTCTTTTTTCATGCTTGTTATTATTGTTAATGTTGCTTATTAGTTGAAGTGTGAATTTTCTAATTTGTTGTTTTTTTTGAGCTATTACTTTATCTTTTACATTTCATTTACTTTTATTTGCAATCTTCTTCTTCTTTTTTTTTCTCCTTTCTTTTCATATTCATATAATTGTTATATTATTATTATTTTTTCATCATGGCTAATGTTGAAGATATAGAGGGTGAAAGGAGTGTTCAAGGTAATGGACCTCCATAATTCAATGATCAACCTAATTTTCGAACTCTTAGAGAGAATCTTCACCCAGCTAGACAAAGTACACCTTCGTGTATTATCTTGCCTCTAAACCAACAAGCTTTCAATTTGAAACCAGGCATGATCCAACTTCTTCCCACATATCATGGTATGGATTCTGAAAATCCATATATACACATTAAGGACTTTGAAGAGGTATGTAATACTTTTATTGATAGAACATGCACTGAAGAAACTGTTCGGCTGAAATTATTCCCATTCTCTCTAAAGGATAAAGCCAAGCTTTGGCTAAACTCCCTGCGACCTAGGTCTATAGGTACATGGAGGGAAATGCAACCTGAATTTTTGAAAAAATACTTCCCCACTTATAGGACAGCAGCCTTACAACGTCAAATGATGAATTTTTCTTGTAATCGAAATGAGTCATTTCACCAAGCTTGGGAAAGGTTCAAAGACTTGTTAAATGCATGCCTCCACTATGGTTTTGAGATGTGGAGGTTAGTGAGTTTCTTCTATGACTCTCTTACCGTAGATTTAAAAAAGCTAGTGTCAACCATGTGTAATGGTGAGTTTTATGACAAAGAACCAAGTGAGGCCTTTGATTTTTTTGATCAATTGGCTGAAAACACAAAGCAATGGGAGACTTCTCTCCCAGTTCATGTTGAGTCTAGAAACACCATTTCTCATTCAAGTGGGAAGTTTCAATTGAAAGAGACTGATGACCTCAATGCTAGATTAGCCTCATTGGCTAGGAAAGTAGAGTCTCTTGAGATTAAAAAAGTGCATGTCATGAGTGAACAACAAGAGGAAAGTTGTGTTGTTTGTGAGAGTAAAGGGCATAGGACAACTGAGTGTCCTACCATTCCAGCCTTCAAGGAAGTGCTATATGGCCAAACTTCTGATTCAAGTAATGTTAGAAAGCCATTTCCAAACCAAGTAGGCAATCCCTACTCTTAGACCTGTAATCCTGGATGGAGGAACCACCTATATTTTGGATAGAGAAATGAGGGCTCTTCAGTACCTCAAACATTTCAACCTCCACCCCAACCATTTCATGCTCCCACACATAACACATACCAACCACCTCATAAGAGATCCTTAGAGGATACTCTTCAACAATTCATGCAAACGCAAGGAGGAATCAACAACCAAGCTTACAAATTCCAAGACCAGACCAATAGGACCTTAGATGACATTCGAAGTCAACTAACTAAGTTGACTCAATCACTAAGCATTCAAGAGAAGGGAAAAATCCCAGCTCAACCAATGTCCAATCCTAGAGGTCAGGTACATATGAGTGAATGTTCACCTAGTGAACCTTCAAACCATGAACAAGTCCAAGCCATCATTACTCTTAGAAGTGGAAAGATTATTGACAAAGGTATAGGTTTTAGGATTCCTACAGGTATTGTGGAGGAGAAATCTAGGGAAAGTGAAGAGGGAATCAAAACACAAATGACAAATGAGAGTTTGAGTGACAAAGAAGGTGAGATAAATGAGAAAAAGATGAGTGAGAAAGGAGATGATTCAAGAAAAATTGGAGTCAAAGTGAGTGATTTGGAATTTGTTCCTAGAGCACCATTTCCACAAAGGTTAGGGAAACCTAAACAAGATCTTATGAACTCAGAAATCTATGAATTGTTCAAACAAGTGAAAGTCAATATTCCACTCCTTAATGCAATTAAACAAGTTCCATCTTATGCAAAGTTTCTTAAGGATTTATGCACAGTCAAAAGGAGATTGAATGTGAAAGAAAGAGCTTTTCTGACTGAACATGCTTGTGCCATTATCTAGTTTAAGACCCCTCCCAAATACAAAGATCCTAGTTGTCCTACCATTTCATGCATTATTGGAAGTCATAAGATAGATCAAGCTTT
>SRLM01002430.1:60266-90039 GCA_015708895.1 Populus ilicifolia | reverse complement strand
GATATAAAACCATGATAAAAATGCACTTTTGAGTACTAATCAAGCCTCATGTCTTAGTATTCCAACGAGACCAATCTCTCTTGAAATGGAATTCAATAACTCTAGATATAGTTAAAAATCTAAAGAGAGGTCGGACAATAATAGTTCAATATCAATGTAGTAATAGTTGGACAATAACAGTTCAATATTTCTCGATGAGAAATGTTGACTATCTTAGAGGTAAAACAGGGTTCTTCTTATTTCAAAGAACTTGTAGCCTCGTGTCTGAACGTTCTAACGAGACCAATGTCTCTTAAAATGGAGTTTAATAACTCTAGATATAGTTAAAAATCTAAAGAAATGTCAGACAATAAGAGTTCAATATTAATGCAGTAATAGTTGGACAGTAACAGTCCAATGTTTCTTGATGAGAAATTTTGACTATCTTAGATGTAAAACTGAGTCCTCCTTCCTTTAGAGAACCAGTAGTCTTGTGTCTTAGCATTCCATCAAGAGCAATCTTTCATGAAATGGAGTTCTAGAAATCTTGATATAGTTAAAAATCTAATGAGAGGTCAGATAGTAAGAGTTCAATATCAAGACAGTAATGGTCCAATGTTTGTTGATGAGACATTTTGACTATCTTAAAGGTAGAATAAGGTTCTTTTTCTTTAAAGAACATGTAGCCTTATGTCTTAGCTTTCTAACAAGACCAATGGCGCTTGAAATAGGGTTCTATAAATTTGGATATAGTAAAAAATATAAGGCAGGTCAAATAATAACACTTCAATATCAACAGTAATAGTTGGATAGTAAAGTCCAATGTTTGTTGATGAGAAATTTTGACTATCTTAGATGTAGAACTAGGTTCTCCTCCCTTTAAAGAACTTATAGTCTCAAGTCCTAGCTTTCAAACGAGACAAGTGGTGCTTGAAATTGAGTTCAATAATTGTAGATATGGTTAAAAATCAGACAGTAATTATTTAATATCAAGATAGTAACAGTCTAATATTTATTAATGAGCAATTTTTACTCTCTTAGATGTATAACTAGGGTCTACATCCTTTACAAAATTTGTAGCCTCATGTCTTAATATTCCAATGAGACTATGACTCTAGATATCGAGTTCTCTCTTGAAATTAAGTTCTATGACTCTAGATATAGTAAAAAAATATAAAGAGAGGTTGGATAGTAATAGGTCAATATCAATACAGTAATAGTTAGATAGTAACAGTCCAATGTTTTTTTATGAGAAATTTTGACTACCTTAGAGGCATAATTTGGTTCTCCTTCCTTTAGAGAACTTGTAGCCTCATGTCTTAACTTTCAAATGATACAAGTGGTGTTTGAAATTGAGTTCTATAATTGTAGAAATAGATTAAAAAAAATTAAGAAGTGGTCAAATAGGAACAATTCAATACCAAGACTCTAATAGTTGGACAATAATAGCCCAATGTTTGTTGTTAAGCAATTTTGATTGTCTTAGAGGTACAATTGGGTACTCCTTCCTTAGCAAACTTGTAGCCTCGTTTCTTAGCGTTCCACTAAAAAAAATCTCTATTGAAATGGAGTTCTATAACTTTATATATATTTAAAAATCTAAAGAGAGGTCAGACATTAAAAGTTCAATATCGATATAGTAACATTTGAATGTTTATTGATAAGAAATTTTAACTATCTTAGAGGCAGAATTGGGTTCTCCTTCCTCCAAAGAACTTGTAGCCTTGTGTCTTAGCTTTCTAGCAATATCAATGGCACTTGAATAACTATAGATATAGTTAAAAATCTGAGGAAAGGTCAGACAATAACAATTTATTATCAAGACAGTAACAATTGGACCCTAACAATCCAATGTCTATTGATAAGCAATTTTGACTCTCTTATAAGCATAATTAGGTTCTTCTTCCTCTAGAGAACTTGTAGTCTCGTGTCTTAATGTTTCAATGACACGATTAAAAGATTGATTTCTTCTTCTAAATTCAGGAGTGTCAAAGTAATAAATAACTCGGCAAGACCGGGGTCATACTAGAGGGAGGTTAATTGTATAAATTATAGAAAACAATAATAGAATAACAATAACAATTGTAACAATAATTACAATAATAATAAAAATAGTAGTAGTAAAAGTAGTAGTAGTAGTAGTAGTAGTAGTGGTAGTGGTAGTAAAGAAGAAAAAGTTGATGAGAACTTTAAGATGGAAGATTAACGTAAGGATTAAACAATGATAATAATAAATGTCAAAGTTAGAGGATGCATTAATGGTATGTCAAAAAAGTATAATATAAACTCTTATTATTCGATTGAAAACTAGACACAAAAGAGGTGTCAATTAGATTATAAATTGTTAACATGATTACGTTAGTCATCTTATTTGATTAATGCTAATACCTGTAAATCTCGTTAGACATTCATGATTATAACTTATGTTAACAACAAATCAAATTTCTTTCATAGCTAAACATCCAATAAGACTAATCTCTCTTGAAATGGAATTATATAAGTCTAGATATATTAAAAAATCTTATAGCTTTGTTTCTTAGCTTTCCATCGAGAACAATCTTTCTTGAAATGGAGTTCTATATCTCTTGATATAGTTAAAAATCTAAGGACAAGTCAGACAATAAGAGTTCAATATCAATATAGTAACACTCTAATATTTATTGATGAGATATTTTGACTATCTTAGAGGAAAAAGTGAGTTCTCCTTCCTTCGGAGAACATATAGCCCCATGTCTTAGCTTTTTAATAAGACTAATGGCACTTGAAATGGAGTTCTATAAATGTAGATATAGTTAAAATCCTAAGGTCAAACAGTAACAATTCATATCAAGACAATAATAGTTGGACAATAACAGCCAAATGTTTATTGATGAGCAACTTTAACTATCTTAGAGGTATAACTGTGTTCTACTTCCTTCAAAGGATTTGTAGCCTCGTGTCTTAGGGTTCCAACAAGATCAATCTCTCATGAAATGGAGTTTTATAACTCTAGATATAGTTAAAAATCTAAGGACAAGTGGGATAGTAACAGTCCAATATCAAAATAGTAACAGATGGACAGTAATAACACAATGTTTATTGATGAGCAATTTTGATAGTTTTAAAGGCAAAATTGGGTTCTCTTTTAAGAGAATTTGTAGCCTCATATCTTAGCATTCCAACAAACCAATCTCTTTTGGAAGGGAGTTCTATAACACTAGATATAGGTAAAAATCTAAGGAGATGTGGGACAATAATAGTTAGAGAGTTGACACAGCTAAAAGATTGATGTCTTCTCCAAAGTGCACGAGTGTTGAAGTAATAAATAACCCGACAAGACTAGGGTCATACCAATGGGAGGTTAATTGTAGAAATTATAAACAACAACAACAACAATAATAATAGCAGTAGTAGTAGTAGTAGTAGTAGTAGTAGTAGTAGTAGTAGTAGTAGTAAAGAAAAAGAAGGAGAAGAAGAAGAAAAAGATGAGAACTTTGAGATGGAATATTAATGTAAAGATTAAACAATGATAATAACAAATGTCAAGGTTAGAGGTTCCACTAATGGTATGTCAAATAAGCATAATATAAACTCTTGTTAGTCAATTGGAAATCACACACAAAGGAGGTTCCAATCAGATTATAGATTATTAACATGATTACATTAGTCATCTTATTCAATTACTGCTAATACTTGTAAATCTCATCAAGCATTCATGATTATAACTTAGTTAACAACAAATCAAGTTCCTTTCATAGCTCAGGTGTCGGTTATACCATACAGGTGAAGGTGTCAATCACTTGTTGTACCAAGTGTTATACAACATAAATCAAGATTAGTCATCTAACAAGCAAAGTATTAAAGAGTGGACAAGATAACAAATACAAAACATGTTAGTATCAAACATTAAAGTCCAAATTCAGTTTACACTATACTTATTCTTACAGCATTAGTGTAACCTTTTCACCTTAACATAATAAACTTAGATAAACATAATAAAAGAAAGAAAAATAAATAAATAAAATAAGATAAAAGTTAACTAAGTAAATGGAAGGAAATAAAAAGCACAAACATAATATTAATGAAAGCAAAGCATAAACATTACAAAAAATACAAAGAGAGAAAGCAAGAGCATGATCTTGATTTGGAAACTGATTATGCATCAAAAGTATCATTAAGTCTCTTATTTTACATATGTATTTATTGTTTTTATTTGGTCTTTTAATAATAATTGATGTGTTTTTTAGTAATGAAGTTTGTTTTAATGTTTCGATAGGTTTTTGGAGCTTAAATGAATTAATTCAAGAAATTCAACATCGGAATTGAGAACAAAGAATTGAAGAGACATTTAGTTGAAGATTGAAGCAAATCTTGGTTGAAATAAATGCTCCAAATTTGTCCCAAAAATCAATTCTATTTCAATTCTAGAAAAGAATATCATATGATTTATTTGAAGCCCAAACTTGCCTTATGTTGTGTGCAAACTTCAACCATTAAACACTCAAGGTTTCAATGTCAATCTTAGCCCAAATAATAAGTACATTTGTATACTTATTTGATGTTCAAATCCAGCCCAAAATCAGCCCCAAATCAGCCCTAAATCAACCCCAAATCAACCTTCAAATCAGCCCAAACACAATCCATGATCTTACATGTCCACACAACAACAATTGATTTATTTTGGGTAATTCATTGATCCAAGAAGGCAAGCACATGGATGGAAAGCTGGAGGGGATATTTTTACATTATTTTGGGTCAAAAAGAAGAAGGAGACAACTCATAAATGAGGAAGAAAAACGTGCACCAAAGTGGTTGCAAAGCTGTCCAGATTTGATGTTTCAGAACACCTTTCGGTGTTTTGTCCATAACTTTTGACTCAGATGTCCAAATGAGCTGTTCTTTAATGATCTGGAAAGGTGACAGAATTTCCTATAAATATGTCTCTAATAGACATCTCGAGAAGAGGCTGGGAGAAGGGTCAAATTGCTGTCCAAAGTTAGAGTCAGATTTGTGTCCGAGTTTTTTCTGAAATTGTGTTGTGTTCTTCTTCATAGATTTCGGTTCTTTAGTTTGTAAAACTTATTATTTCAGTTTGATTCAAGTTATTTCATGTTTGTTGAAGTGTTCTTATATAAAATCATGATTGGCTAATCTCTTTCTTGGATCCAAATCAAGGATGATGGTGATTGAGGTGAGTTCTTTAGGATATGAATGAATCTTAATGTTTATCTTCTTATTTTCTTCATGAATGATTTATTATTGCAAAGAAATTTTAGAAATCATTTAGGTAATGTTATAATCTTGAATTTTTATGCATAAACTTTAGTTGTGGTATAGAGATTGCTTGATTCAATGTCTTACTTAATATGAAAGTACTTGTTCATTCTTAAGCAATAATCAATTTTCATTTTTCTAAACTTCATTGTAATATCTTCCGATCTAATATCACCATCGTTGATATTAGGTTGAGTTATCTTATATATGTTGAAGAAATCACCAATACATCACCATTAAAATTGATTTGGACCAAGTCTTACTTTTTCTTGTCTTCTAAAATCTATTTACACCTTTTCATCTTTGAAAACAAATCCATCAATTATTTTCAACCAAGTTATTGTTAATTTAATTTCTCCTGAGTTTTTTTTTGTTACCTAGCTTAATTTCCAGATCTAGCTCTCTGTGGATATGACCTCGATCTTACCGAGTTAATTGCTACATCGCACACTCGTGCACTTGCGAGTTAAAATAAGCCAATCATAAAAAGCGGTCAAGCAGAAACCAAGATGCCTAAATGCATGACAAATGCCTTATTTTATAGGCCAAAAATAGGAACTATTGATTTTGATGACTAATTGATGAGTGGGGGACCAACTCTTGACTTAGTGACAATCCTTATCTTCTCTAGTCTGCCTAAAACATTATTGATAACATTAAAATTAGAGCCACTTAAAAACTTGAAAGTTGTAAGGAATTGTCTCAACTTTTTTGTATAAATAATTTAGGTCATTTGGACTTCTAGAACTCTAGCTATGGGCCAAACACTGAATAGTGCTCAGGCTGGAAGATAAATTCAGACTTCTTTATTGTTGCTACAATTTAGACTTGAAAATGGTTTTTTTAAGTTTTTGTTCCATATGAAAGTTGTAGGCCTATGTCTTACCTTTCCATCCATATAAAGTAGACCTAAATCTGAGATCTACAACTCCAAATATGACCCAATTACTGAACAATGTTCCGATTTGGATTGTATTGACATCTATTTTCTAAGTTTGGCCATCTCTTTATCTTTTCAATTTCAGTTCTTAAATTCATCAATAAATCCTTTCATTTATATGATAGGCCTGCATTTAAAATGAACATTTACCATAAATTAAAGGTATCTTATATTATTATAAAACATGCTTTAGTTAAGGAGTTATTGATACTTCAAGTGCAAAATGATGACATAAAAAATTGATAAAAAAATACACTTTTAAGTACTAATCACACCCCTCGACCAGGTTATTACTAGTCTCTAGTAATCAAAGCATTAAAATAGAAAAACAATTTGTAAATTTCACAAAGCAAAGTATTCATCATTCAACTTCCATTAATCTATCTAGATAAACAAACTCTCATTAAATTTATATATTTGCTCAATATCTCTTAAACAAAATATTAATAAACCTTTCTTTTGTGCTTAATTTATCAACACATAGTTATGAGGCTTTTCTTATAAGAAAACAATTTTTTTTTCTAATGTTTAATGTTAACTTTCTTGGATTGGGATTATTATTTTTTTTCTCTTTAAATATATATACATAAAACTTAAAACACCATGCATATTTAACCCATGTAATGAGCTTTCGGCTAATAACTCCCAAACCAGTTGGTCTTAAGGCATTAAGTGTTGAGACACCTCTATGAGTTTAGTAACTCGGGTCGCAAATACTGATATGTAGATAGTGCAATGTTTGATTCCCTTGAGTTTTTCTCCTCAACCCATGTAACAAGTATCGGGCCAATAGCTCCCAAATCAGTTGACTTTACGGTATTAGGGGTTAAAACACCCCTTCGAGCTTAATTGCTTAGGTTAGGAAGGCTACAAAACCAAACTTATCTATATTTTTATTATCATTATTTTTTTAGCTCTTTTTTTGTTGTTTTTTATTCACATTATATACTATCCCTTTCCCTTAGTTGTTACCTTTAACAAAAGAACATAAATAATGTAATAATCCAATATGCAATCCACAATCATATGTTAAAGTGTGTGTGTAAATTAAGGTTTAAGAATACATATTAAATGAGTATATAAGCAAAATTAAGTGATAACAATGTGAGAGTTTGTAAACCTGAATATTTCAAGAAATATTATGATAGGCCTTATTAATAATGGTTACTAAGATGCATCTCAAGAGTCATAAAAAGATCTCCTTTACTATACCATCATAGTAACAATAATTTTACACATGCTCTATGAAATGGAAAACAATTTTTTTTTAATCAACTACTACCCTCTCCTCCCAACCAAAACGAGATATTGTCCTCAATGTTCTAAAGTTGAAAGATAGAGTATAGAAGATATTACTTGAAATAACAAACACTAACAAACCTTAAACACACTAAAACAAATATAAGAAATAATAAAACCAAAAGACATAAAGATTCATAAATGAAGGATCAAATCCAATTTAAGCTTTATACGATTTTCCTTGGTTGACCAATTTATACGACTCATGAAGGGATTAATTATACGAATGAAATATTATAGTTGGTCAATCAATTGTTCAGTAGTAGCAACAGAGATTATGATACATTGCGTAGAAGATGTTAGAAATTTTTGTTCCATAGCATGATCAAAAAAAGACAACAACTTATCATAATAATCATTAACATTTAACAGACATATGGGTTTATGTGAATGTACAGTTAGGCCCAAAAGGAAATATAAAAGATCTTTTCCAAGGTGCCTAGACCACTTGGTAAGGCAATGAAGGCATTAACATGGTTAAACATTGCATTCGTTCGAGCAGACATTGTGGAGACCTGTAGTTCCTCTTCAATTGTTTTTTCAATGATGTCTTCTTGTGCTAAAGTTTTGGAGAGGACCCCCAAAACTTAACTACCTCTTAAAAATACAACTATTGACACACCTCCCATTAACCCAAAAGTGTCTTTCTCATATACTAAATGAATCTTTCTCTCAGCTAGCACCTGACCAAGATGATTTGCTGATTTTAAAAACTCCTTTTCTTTCTCAAGACTAGATCCACCAAAAACACAAATATTTCTTATCTGATGACTTGAGAAACTTGCCATTTCTACACACTTCTATTTTCGTTGAATGTATGGGTTGAGTAAAAATGAAAGGAAGGAAGAGAGGATTTTATAAATGAGAAATTGAAAAGGAAATCATACCACCTATATGTAGGCTAGCTGGAGTCCCTCTCTCTCTCTCTCACACACACATACACTCTCTTGCTCTCTCTCTCTCTCTCTCTTTATTTATTTATAAAAAAAATGTGTATGTATAGGTAGTTGTGATTGTGGCTCACATCATCCCTTGGTTTTACATCCAAGAACAACTTAAATACTCTCTATGGGTTGGGGATAGGCTTCCCATCCAATTTTCTTAAAAACTGGCAAACAGGGTCTTTTTTAGTCAGATTCTCAAGACTATGTCAAGCATGTTCTTTATGAAAATGGGTTCATAAGTCATTAATTGTATGATGCTTATCTCGACTATGATGAAACTTAAGAGTCAATAGAAGATTATTTAAAGACTCTTTGTGTTTTGAAATAAATCTCACCTTTTGACAATTTTCAAAGGTTTTGCAGGATGCATGCATGTCCTTGAACATGGTGGGCCAATAAAATTTATTTTGAAAGATTTTTCCAACTCTCTTTTTTGACGAGAAATAACTCTCACATACTTTAGAATGACAAAGTTTAATGACACTACTTACCTCATTATAGGGAATAAATCTTTAAAATATTTGATTAGGATAATATTTGAATAAGTTAGGGTCATTACAATAAAAGTTCTTCACTTTGTTCAAAATTTTTTCTTTATCTTGGATACTCCAATCAGTAGGCAAATCTCCTGAAGCAAGAACATTAATATTTTTATCATACCAAGGCATTGGACTAAGAGAAAGTAAGGATTCATCAACAAAGTAATCATCGATTGGTGTGATGTCAAATGTCAAATTTGTTGTTACTATTGACAAAAGATTCGCATAAATATTTTCGATGCGTTTTTCATCAGTGATTTCTTCCTCATAATAAATCATTTGCAAATCCTAAAATTCATCCAACTCATTTTTACTTAAAGTAGATTCAAGTTGATCATAAACTAATTCATCAATATGATCTACTTCTTGTAAATCATTATTATCTCTAGGTTGCTTGCAAATGTTGAAAATATTCATCCAATGTCATGTTTCCATATGATAGCTTCATCAATCCATTCCTACAATTAATCAATGTATTAGAAGTTGCAAGAAACGGACATCCTAAAATAACAAGAAATGAATTACATGCTTCAACAGGTTTGTGTCCAAAATAACAAAATCCACAAGATAAATGAATTTATCGACTTGTACTAACACATCTTCAACTATTCCTCTAGGCACGTTTACAGATCTATCAATAAGTAAAAAAGTTAGAGAAGTTGGTTTTAACTCACGTAGATTGAGACTATGAAAAACTGAATATAGAAGTAAATTCACACTAGCTCTAAGATCAAGGCTTTTTCAATTTTATGTTCTCCATAAAGTAAGAAATTGTAGGATAACCAGGTTCTTTATATTTCAAAGCATTATTGTTCTAAAGAATGACACTTACTTATTTGGCTAAAAAGGCTTTCTTTTTCACATTCAGTTTCGTCTTCATAATGCATAGATCGTTCAAAAATTTAGCATAGAAAGGAACCTGTTTAATAGCATCCAGCAAAGGTATATTAATTCTTACATGTTTAAAAGTTTCAAAGATTTCAGAGTTGTGATTGACTTTCTGTTGTTTAGTCATGGCATGAGTAAATGGAAGCGCTAGTGAGGAATCAGTCGTTTCTTTGCAAATTTGAGATTCAACCCCTTCCTTACCCTTAGAGATTGACTCATCATCTTTCTTACAAGGTTCAAGAGTGGGCTTTTCAATAACCTTACCATTGTGAAGAGTAGTGACTGATTTGACTTGATCCATGTGTTGGCTTCCGGAACTACTTGCATTTGCATTGTATTGATTTGATGACTAATTGATGAGTGGGTGACAATCCTTATCTTCTCTTATTTGCCCAAAACATCATTGATAATGTCAAAATTGGAGCCACTTGAAAACATGAAAGTTATAGGAAATTGTCTCATCTTTCTTGTGTAAAAAATTCAAGTCATTTAGATTTCTAGAACTCTAGTGATTGATACTTAAAAGTGTATTTTTATTAAGGTTTTATATCATCATTTTGCACTTGAAGTATCAATAATTCCTTAACTAAAACATGTTTTATAATAATATATCTAATAATATAAGATACCTTTAATTTGTTGTAAATTTTCATTTTAAATGCAGCCCTATCACATAAATAAAAGGATTGATTGATGAATTTAAGAACTGAAATTGAAAGGATAAAAGATAGCCAAACTTAGAAAAAAGATATTAGTGCAATCCAAACCGGAACACTATTCGGTAATTGGGTCATATCTGGAGCTATAGATCTTAGATTTAAGTCTACTTTATATGGATGGAAAGGTAAGACATAGGCCTGAAACTTTCATAGAGCCCAAGATCTAAAAAGATCATTTTCAAGTCCAAATTGTTGCAACAACAAAGAAACCCGAATCTGTCCTTTAGCCCGAGCATTGTTCAGTATTTTGGCCATATGTAGAGTTCTAGAAGTCAAAATGAGCTGAATTTTATACACAAGAAAGCTGAGACAATTTCCTACAACTTTCTTGTTTCAAGTGGCTATAATTTTGATGTTATGAATGATGTTTTGGATAGACAAGAGAAGATAAGGATTGTCACCAAGTCAAGAGTTGGCCACCTACTCATCAATTAGTCATCAAATCAATAGTTCTTAATTTTGGCCTATAAAAGGAGGCATTTGCCATGCATTTAGGCATCTTGGTGTCCAGATCAAGATCATGCTCTTATTTTCTCTCTTTGTATTTTTCATATTGCTTATGCTTTGCTTTCATTAATATCAAGTTTATGCCTTTCATTTCCTTTCCTTTACTTTGTTAACTCTTATCATATTTATGTTCTTATTTTATTTATCTATTTTTCTTTCTTTCATTATGTCTAGCTAAGTTTATTATGTCAAGGTGAAAAGGTTACACTAATGGTGTAAGAACATGTATAGTGTAAACTTAATATAGAATTTAATGTTTGATACTAACATGTTTTATATTTGTTATCTTGTTCACTCTTTAATACTTTGCTTGTTAAATGACTAATCTTGATTTATGTTGTATAACACTTGGTACAACAAATGTTTGGCACTTTTATAGCCCATACTGTATGGTATAACCAATACCTGAGTTATGAAAGGAACTTAATTTGTTGTTAACATAAGTTATAATCATGAATGCTTGATGAGATTTACAAGTATTAGCAGTAATTGAATAAGATGACTAATGTAATCATGTTAACAATCTATAATCTGATTGGAACCTCCTTTGTGTGTGATTTCCAATTGACTAACAAGAGTTTATACTATGCTTATTTGACATACCATTAGTGGAACCTCTAACCTTGACATTTGTTATTATCATTGTTTAATCCTTACATTAATATTCCATCTCAAAGTTCTCCTCAATTTTTTTTTATTACTACTACTACTATTACTAGTATTATTATTGCTACTACTATTATTGTTGTTGTTATTGTTACTATTGTTATTGTTTATAATTGTTATTTATAATTTGTACAATTAACCTCCTTATAGTTCGACCCCGGTCTTGCTTCGTTATTTATTACTTCAACACTCCTGCACTTGGGAGAAGATATCAATCTTTTAGTCATGTTAGAAGTGCTGGTGGGGAATCAGTCTTTTCTTTGCAACGTTCAAATTCAACCCCTTCCTTACTTTTAGAGATTGACTCATCATCTTTCCAACAAGCTTCAAGAGTGGGTTTTTCAATAACCTTACCACTATAAAGAGTAGTGACTGATTTGACTTGATTCATATGTTGGCTTCCAAAACTACTTGCATTTGCATTGATTGCCCCTTGGGATTTTGTTGTGATTGAGATGAAAACTTAACCTTCTTTTGGAAATTAATAGTAGATGTCAATTTTACAATAGTATCTTTAAAATCTGTTATGTTTTGAGTAAGTTGAGTATTGATTATCTCTTGCTTTTCAATGAATGCATGCAATGTTTCTTCGAGATTTTTTCTAGGAGGTGGAGCATAAGGAGGTGCATATCCATAAGAATTTTGGAAATTATGTTGTGCTTAAAACTATGATTATGAAGTTTTTCTATTGTTATTATAACTCTTCCAATTGAAATTTGGGTGATTTCTCCAACTAGGGTTGTATGTTTGCGAGTGTAGGTTATGGTTGGCCTTTTCAAAATTGTTTAAAGCATGTACTTGTTCATGGAGATATTCCTTAAAAGAAGGTAAGGTTTGACAATTATTGGTTAAGTGTTCATTGGTTTCACATATTTGACACACAATGTTTTTAATAGATTTTAATTAACCACTCTTTTTCAATTCTAGTACCTCAACTTTTCTAGCTAAAGATGCAAACTTGGCTTGAAGGTCATGATCTTTCCTAAGGTTGTGCATACCTTCACTAGATGTATGAGGTTGAGTTTTACTTGGTGCCTTTTAAGTACCCGTGATGTTTCAATTTTGAGCATTTTCAGTTAACAAGTCTAAGTAATTTATTGCTTTATCAGGGTCTTTATCTTTCAAAGTTCCTTTGCCACATCAATTTAACAATTTGGCTATCTCTAAGTGTTAACCCTTCATAAAAATGTGAAACCAATCTCTATGTTTCAAAACCATGATAAGGGTAAGTATTAAGTAAGTCTCGATACCTATCCCAATATTGGTAAAATGTTTTTCCTAGTTTTTAAGTGAAAATGGTGATTTATCTTTTGAAAGAATTTGTTCTGTGAGATGGAAAAAACTTCATTAAAAATTGTTGTTGCATTTCATCCCAAGCATGAATGGATCCTAGTCTCAAATTTTATAGTCATGTTTTAGTTTTATCTTTTAATAAAAAAAAAAGAAAAAGCTTTAAATTTAATGGTGTTCATGCTATAACTTGAGTCATTATATGTGTTGTAGACCTTCTCAAATTCCCTTAAATGCAAGTATGGATTTTCTAAATCTAAGCCATGAAAAGAAGGTAAAAGTTGAATAATGTCTAGCTTAAAATTAAAATGAGATGCATCAGGAGGGAAAACTATGCATGATGGTGCACTTGTTATTGTGGGATTCATGTGGTCTCTAAGTGTTCTAACATGATTATTCTCATTATTAAGTGATTGATTATCTTTTTTAGTCATATTTTCTAAAAATAATAAAGATACCCTACAAAGTCTACTATTTAATGTACGTGATCACACTTTCATACACGTGTAGGAATAAAATTAAAGGAAGAAGAAAACAAAAGAAGAAGAAAACATAAGAAAAAGAAACAAAACAAAAAAACAAAGTTATATACAAGAAAAGTAAAAAGAAAAAATAAAATAAATACTATAATTTGTACAAGAACTTACCTCCCTGACAACAATGCCAAAAACTTGATACGACTAAAAGATTAATGTCTTCTTCCAAGTGTAGAAGTGTCAAAGTAATAAATAACCTACAAGACCGGGGTCAAACCACAAGGAGATTAATTGTATAAATTATAGATGACAATAATACAACAACAATAATAATAACAATAATAATAACCCAGCAAGATCGAGGTCAAAACACAAGGATGTTAATTGTATAAATTATAAATAAAAATAATACAATAACAACAACAACAATAATAACACTAATAATAATAATAACTCGGAAAGACTAGGGTCAAACCATAGGAAGGTTAATTGTATAAATTATAAATGACAATAATCCAATAACAATAATAATCAATAACAATAACAACAACAACAACAATACCAATAATAATAATAATAAAGAAAAAAAAGAGAAGAAGAAGAAGAACATGAGAACTTTGAGATGGAATATTAATGTAAGGATTAAACACTAATAATAACAAATTTCAAGGTTAGAGATTTTACTAATGGTATGTCAAACAAGTATAGTATAAACTCTTATTATTTAATTAGAAACCACACATAAAAGAAGTTCCAATCAGATTATAAATTGTTAAAATGATCACATAAGTTATTTTATTCAATTAATGCTAATACTTGTAAATCTCATCAGGCATTCATGATTATAACTTATATTAACAACAAATCAAGTTCCTTTCATAACTTAAGTTTTGGTTATACCATATAGTATGAGCTACGAGAGTGCCAAGTATTTGTTATACCAAGTGTTATACAACATAAGTCTAGATTAGTCATTTAACAAGAAAAGTATTAAATAGTGAACAAGATAACAAATACAAAACATGCTCGTATCATATATTAAAGTCCATATTAAGTTTACACTATACTTATTCTTACACCATTAGTATAACCTTTTCACCTTGACATAATAAACTTAACTACACATAATGAAAGAAAGAAATATAAATAAATAAAATAAAAACATAAATAAGATAAAAGTTAACTAAGTAAATGAAAGGAAATGAAAAGCATAAACTTGATATTAATGAAAGAAAAGCATAAACATCACAAAAAATACAAACAAAGAAAGCAACAGCATGATCTTGATCTAGAAACCATGATGCCTAAATGCATGACAAATGCCTCCTTTTATAGGCCAAAATTGAAAACTATTGATTCGATGACTAATTGATGAGTGGATGACCAACTCTTAACTTGGTGACAATCTTTATCTTCTTTTGTTTGCCTAAAACGTCATTGATAACGTCAAAATTGAAACTACTTGAAAACATGAAAGTTGTAGGAAATTGTCTTAGCTTTCTTGAGTAAACAATTGAGGTCATTTGAACTTCTAAAACTCTAAATATGGGTTAAACGCTTAACAGTGTTTGGGCTAGAGGATAAATTCAGACTTCTTTGTTGTTGCTATAATTTGGACTTGAAAATGACCTTTTCAAATTTAGTCTCTATATGAAAGTTATAGGGCTCTATCTTACTTTTTTATCTATATAAAATAGACCTAAATCTGAGATCTACAGCTCTAGATATGACCCAATTACCGAACAGTGTTCTGGTTTGGAATGCACCGACATGTCTTTTCTAAGTTTGGCCATCTCTTTGTCCTTTCAATTTCAATTATTAAATTCATCAATCAATCCTTTCATTTATGTGATAGGTCTTCATTTAAAATAAACATTTATCATAAATTAAAGGTATCTTATACTATTAGATCTATTATTATAAAACATGATTTAGTTAAGGAGTTATTGATACTTCAAGTACAAAATAATAATATAAAACTTTGATAAAAATGCACTTTAAGTACTAATTAATAGTCAAGTTATGGGGGTTATTCTTAAAGCTTTAGCATAGGGGAACATCATTGGAAAAATAATTAGAAAGGAACTACAAGTCTCCATAATATCTCATGGAATGAATAAAATGTTTAAACATGTTGATGTCTTCATTGCTTTAACTCTTAAAACATATCTTAGTTAATATTTTTCAATGGTTATTTGCAATATTTATAACAAGGTCTATCAAAATACTTCTTGAAATATTCATATTTACAAACTCTCACATTGTTATTACTTAATTCCGCTTATATACTCATTTAACAAGTATTCTTAAACCTTTATTTTCACACACACTTTTTAACATATGAGTGTGGGTTGCACATTAAATTATTATATTATTTATATTCTTTTGTTAAAGGTAACAACTAAAGAAAAGGGATAGTATATAAATTAAAAAAAAACAAAAGAAATAATGATAATAAAAACATAGATAAGTTTGGTATTGTAGCCTCCCTGACCTAAGCGATTAAGCCTGAAGAGGTGTTTTAACACCTAATATCCTAAAGTTAATTGACTTGGGAACTATTGATCCAATGCTTATTACATGGGTTAAGGAGAAAAGCTTATGGGAATTAAGCATTATATTATCTATGTATTAGTATCTGCAACCCAAGTTATTAAGCTTGAAAGGGTGTCTCAACACCTAATTCCCTTTCCCTAAGACCAACTAGTCTAGGAGTCATTAACCGAAAGCTCGTTACATGGGTTAAAGATACATTGTGTTTTAAATTATATGTATGTATATTAATAAAAATAAAGAAAAAAAAAAGAAGAAAAGGATAATAATCTAAACCCAAGAAAGTTAACGTTAAACATTAGAACAAAAATTTTGTTTTCTTCCAAGTAAAACCCCATAACTAAGTGTTGATATATTAAGTATAAAAGGAAGGTTTATTAATATCTTATTTAAAAGGTATTGAGCAAATATATAACTTTAATAAGAGTTTCTTTGTCTAAATAGATTAATGGAAGTTGAGTAATGAATATCTTGCTTTGTGGAATTTACAAATTGTTTTTCTATTTTAACACTTTGAAATATCACTAACTCCTTAACTAAAATATATTTTATAATAAAGCTATCATAGGGCAAGACATATCAGGCCTATGTTAAACATGGATTGAGTCCTTCTTACACTTGGATAAAATAGACTATAACCTCCTCTTGATGCTCTAAAGGCTTTATATTATCATTTTTTACACAAGAAAGCTGAGACAATTTCCTAGAACTTTCATGTTTTCAAGTGGCTCTAATTTTGACGTCATCAATGACGTTTTGGGCAGACAAGAGAAGATAAGGATTGTCACCAAGTCAAGGGTTGGCCATCTACTCATCAATTAGTTATCAAATCAATAGTTCCCAATTTTGGCCTATAAAAGGAGGCATTTGCCATGCATTTAGGCATCTTGGTGTCCAGATCAAGATCATGCTCTTGTTTTCTCTCTTTGTATTCTTTATGCTTTGTTTTCATTAATATCAAGTTTATACCTTTCATTTCCTTTCCTTTCTTTAGTTAACTTTTATGTTCTTATTTTGTTTATCTATTTTTCTTTCTTTCATTATGTCTAGCTAAATTAATTATGTCAAGGTGAAAAGGTTACACTAATAGTGTAAGAATAAGTATGGTATAAACTTAATATGAACTTTAATGTTTAATACTAACATGTTTTATATTTGTTATCTTGTTCACTCTTTAATACTTTGCTTGTTAAATAACTAATCTTGATTTATGTTGTATAACAATTGGTACAACAAATGCTTGGCACTTTCATAGCTCATAATGTATGGTATAACCGACACCTGAGCTATGAATGGAACTTGATTTGTTGTTAACATAAGTTATAATCATGAATGCTTGATGAAATTTACAAGTATTAGCATTAATTGAATAAGATGACTAATGTAATCATGTTAACAATTTATAATATGATTGGAACCTCCTTTGTGTGTGGTTTCCAATTGAATAATAAAATTTTATACTATACTTGTTTGACATACTATTAGTGGAACCTCTAACCTTGACATTTGTTATTATCATTGTTTAATCCTTGCTTTAATATTTCATCTCACAATTCTCATCTTCTTCTTTTTCTTTGTTATTGTTGTTATTACTACTACTACTACTACTACTACTACTACTACTATTATTATTATTGTTATTGTTGTTATTGTTATTATTGTTGTTGTGGTATTGTTGTTATTTATAATTTGTACAATAACCTCCCTGTGGTTCGACCCCAGTCTTGCCGGGTTATTTATTACTTCGACACTCCTGCACTTGGGAGAAGACATCAATCTTTTCGTCGTGTCAAATAACTCCTTAACTAAAACATGTTTTGTAATAACATATCTAATAATATAAGATACCTTTTTTGTGGTAAATGTTCATCTTAAATACAGGCCTATCACATAAATAAATAGGTTGATTGATGAGTTTAAATACTAAAATTGAAAAGACAAAGAGATGGTTATCAAAATACTTTTGGAAATATTCAAATTTACAAAGAGATGGTTTAGTTCAAATTTTGACGTTATCAATAACGTTTTATTTAGATAAAAAGATAAGGATTGTCACCAAGTCAAGATATAGTCACTCACTCATCAATTAGTCATCAAATCAATAGTTCCCAATTTTACCTATAAAAAAAGACATTTTTCATGCATTTAGATATCTTGGTTTTCAGATCAAGATCATGCACTAGCTTCTTCTTTTTTTGTATTTTTGTAATGGTTAAGTTCTATTTTCATTAATATCTTATTTATGCCTTTCAATTCCTTTCCTTAACTTTATTAAATTTTATCTTATTCATGTTCTTATTTTGTTTATTTATGTTTCTCTTTTCATTATATTTAGCTAAGTTTTAATGTCAAGGTGAAAAGGTTACACTAATGATATAATAATAAGTATAGTGTAAACTTAACATGGACTTTAATGTTTGATACTAACATGTTTTGTATTTGTTATTTTGTTCACTTTTTAATACTTTGCTTGTTAAATAACTAATCTAGATTTATGTTGTATAATACTTGGTACAACAAATGCTTGATATTTTCATAACACAAACTATATGGTATAACTGATAAATACCTGGCAATATTTACAAATATTAGCATTATTCGAATAAGATAACTAATGTAATCATGTTAATAATTTATAATATGATTGGAATCTCCTTTATGTGTGTTTCTCATTTGAGTAATAAGAATATATATTATACTAGTTTGGAATATCATAAGTGGATCCTCTAAACTTGATAATTATTTTTATCATTGTTTAATCCTTATATGAATATCACATCTCAAAACTCTCTTTACTACTACAACTATTACTACTACTACTATTGTTGTTGTTTATTTATATAGTTAACTTATCTATGGTTCGAACCTGGTCTTGCTAAGTTATTTATTACTTTAAACACTTCTGTACTTGAGAGAAGACATCAATCTCTTAATCGTTTCAAATAGCCTCTGCAAGAAAGCAGATAATAGCACCAAGGCAGGAATAAAAATCCATTACACTAACTCCAAAAGTGCAATAATCAGCAATATTCATGCCAACATCAACAATAGAGATGCTATTAGAGGCCATCCCATACAACAAACAGCAAGGCTGCTCCACTAGGAGCAAACAATTGTGAACCTACACCAGCAACTAGGAACCAACTCGCGGACAGGAAGATAGGCAGAATTACTTTGATGTTTTTAAAGACAAAACAATTGAACCTTACCAATAAGCTTTTTTATGTATTTTCAAGGGCACTCAAGGACATTATTGGAAGTTATATTTACAATAATTTTTTAATTATATTTATTAAATATAATTTAAAAAAACTTTTTGGCTTGTGCGCGACACATGCTAGTATATGGACAGCCCCTATGTTGTTTAAGCAACATATGAGGGGCTTTTTGGCCATCAAACACTACCTTTCTGGGACAATGTTTGAAAGGTATCGATATCTTGAACTATGATGTTGCATGTGTGCCAAGATTGGCAATGATTTGGTAGTCATTTCTTATTAACCCTTCTTCTCCCCCTCACCTATATTTTTGCACTAGCCTCTTAATTACCCTAGCTTAAAACACAACATACAAGATAGTATAGAGCAAGTAAGGGGTCGATCCCACAAGGAAGATTTAGTTCAGATTTTTATGCTATACGTTATGCAATTGGGGGGTTTTGATTTGTGATGATCAAAACTATGGAAGAAATTAAACTAGCAAACAAAATCAATTAAACTCAAAATTTATCAAGAAAACAAACCTTGGTTGCAAACACACATCCACCAATGGAAATTAGAAACGATCCTTGAAACAAAACTACAATTTATATTCTGAATTTTTATCTTTTCTTAATGTTGGTTAATTAACGGATCCACCATATAACTAACCCTAACCAACAAACAATTACAATGTCCGCATTAATGATTTAGTTCAATGGCAGCCCTAAAAACTAGATATTTGAGTGTTCTCTCTAAGTTTAATAATGTAGTTCCACCACAATTATCAAGCTTAGTTGCTTTACAAGTTCATACATCACAACTCCGGTTTTGATATCAAACTTAGCAATAAATTGTTCACAATAATAACTTAGAGTTCCGCTCTAGCAATTATCAACAACAATCATAGAAATATGCATAGGAAAATAATCATACTCATTCATAATATAAACTAAAAAGAAAAGAAAAAATAAATCTCAATCCGAAGGTTTGTTATGTCTTTGCAACCAAGAAAATAGCTTAGCCTTGCATAACTATTGAACAACTACTTTTAAAGAATAAAGAGAACATGATTTTTTTTGGTTTTTGGAGGAGAGAATTTATGTTTCTTAACTTTTGGCAGCTACCCCCCTTCTCTCCTCTCTCCCTTTCTTTTTATATGCCAAGAAACCTTAGTTCCTAATTTACAAAGTAGTCCTCCCTTAAGTTGACAATTGACATTTAAGTACTTCAATAACTACTTTCCCTAAAAAAGAGAAATATCCTTGCATGAAATCTTCAAGCTTTGACTTAGAGGAGATAAATTACTGATATAAAAACTTGAATGACGGTTTAGAAGCTTCGAAACATAATTTGGACTCATTTCTTCACGAAACTTGATTGTTGGGAAAATTAAGTTGTCATCTTTGAAAAATCATATCTCCCTCATCTGACATTGTTTTTGGATGAAATTTGGAGCATTTACAGATCTTTGAGTTAGGAATCCAAAAAAATTAAGTTTGCATAAATTGGACTTTTATAGCTCTAGATATTGATTTTGAATAGACAAAGGTCAATAGTGGCAGAATGTGAGATTTGACTTTAAAGGATGTGATTTCCGTGATCTTCCTCTTTTTATTTTTCTTGCATTACATTTCCAAAAAGGTATGGATGTTAGCTTTTTAGTGCCACTGGAATCACTTCATTTCAATCTTTAGAACTCTCGCTCTGCACAAAACATCGACTGAATGTCAAATCTGCCAATTATCTCCCTTTTGCATTTTTCATCCAAAAGTGCCTTCAAAACATAAAACAAAGAATATCAAGGCATTTTACATATAAAACATGGACAAAACATTAGGTAAATATGGGTGAAACTATCGAATAATATAGTTACATCAAATACCCCCACACTTAGCTCTTTCCCGTCCTCGTGAAAGGATAAATAAAATTAAATTGAAAATAACCATGATCAATCTCTTAATCTCCCATCAATGTCTAAGAGTACAAGCATTATAAATAAGAATATAATAAAAAAGGATAAAATAAATAATTCTTTATGAATTTGTTTACATGCAAACTTCAAAATTCAATCAATCATCGGGATTTAAATGAAATCTATATCATGCCAAAGTGATAGGTCTTCTCATTGATATACACTTGAACACTCATGTGTTTAAGGTTTATGTGTTTAAATCTCTCAAATTCAATTAAAGAGTATGTTCTACCATAAGCTTGCTTTTCAATATCATCTTCATTACTAACATATTACAAACAATACATGAATCAAAAGGTTTCGTTTTCCGGTTGTAATGGGGCTTAGGTTAAGGTGAGGTAAAAGAGAGTAAAAAAAAGGTTTAAATTAAAGAAAATTGAGCATTCTAAAAAATGATATTTCAAACAAGATATTCCATCAGAGCTCATAAATTTTTCATCTTTAATCACCAATGCTTAACTCTTTTTGATTTTAAGCTCTTTTAACATAAAATCTTGAGAGCATAAAAGAACATTTTTTTTCTTTTTTCCTTTTTTTTTTTGTAATTTTGCCCATCTTTTCATCAAGTATCACTTCTTCTGTCTTTTCACATAATTTCCAACCATAATTCCATGAAGTATCACAAATACATGCTCTACTAATCCTTGGCTAGGGGAAAAGGAATATATATATATATAAAGTTAAGGCTTATACATGGATAAAACAAAGAAAAGATAAACAAGCTCAAAAGGGGCTCACTAAGGATAATATGCTTTACGTTGGCTTTTTGGTTTAAGTGCTTTAAAATTCCTATTGCCTTTATCATCTTCATGTATATTTATAATGGAATATAATCTTAATAAGATATGAAGCAAGTTCTAGAGATACATATCATTGAAAGAATGCACACTCACTCAAAGAATACAATGTTGAAGGCTCAAAAACTTGTAGTGGTATAACACTATAAAATCAACATGGCATATTCTCAAAATCAATCCTTAAACCAATTAAACCTTAAAATTTGCATGCATACTCTTTCATTTGATTTATATCTTCATCTATCTAAATTAATTCTTATACATAATACTCATATTCTCAAAAACCAATAGGAGTTAAAAAGATCAAACATAATTTTTTTTTTAAGAACAACAAAGAAAACTAAAATAAAAATTCTTCCAATACCCCCACACTTAAAACACAACATTGTCCTCAATGTTGAAATAAAAGCAAAGAAACATAAGAGAATGACAGAAAATAAATTAAAATAAAAAAAAAGTAAAAGATAAGGAAAAAGAAAGTAAATCTGATTTTTCTTTTTGTGTGCTGGGTTGCCTCCCAGTAAGCGCTTTTGTTTTATGTCATTGGCTCGACATGTGGCATACTCATTCTTCATAGTCTTTTCTTTGTAAATCCTTGCATTCTCATACGCATCTTTTCAAATTTCTTCCAACTCTTGCAGTTGCAATTTTCTTGCAATCCCAACAGCATCATAATCCATGTTGCATTGTTTAATGGCCCAATAAGCTTTATGTTCAAGCTCCACCGGTAGATGACATGCTTTCCTATAAATCATTCTATAAGGTGACATTCCTATAGGTGATTTATAAGTAGTCCTATAAGCCCAAAGTGCATCTCCAAGGTGTAGACTCCAATCTCGTCGGTTAGGTTGCACTGTTTTCTCCAAAATGGACTTGATTTCTCGATTGGAAATTTCAGCTTGGCCATTCATTTGTGGATGATATGCTGTGAATGTTCGATGAGTCACATGATATTTGCGTTGCAATGCTTTCATGGAATGATTACAGAAATGAGTGTCACGATCACTGATGATAGCTTTAGGGATGCCAAACCTATCAAATATGTGAATCCTAACAAAATCTAAAACAACTTTAGCATTGTTAGTTCATGTGGCCTTCGCCTCAATCCATTTGGACACATAATCAACAGCAAGAAGAATATAAAGATTTTTAAAAGAAGAAGGAAATGGACCTATAAAGTCAATACCCCAAACATCAAAAATTTCACTTACAAGAATATTTTTTAAAGGCATTTGATTTTTATGAGTGATTTACCTGTTCTTTAGTATTTTTCACATGATTTGCAGAAGTGATATGCATCTTTAAAAATAGAAGGCCAATAGAAACCACTTTCAAGTACATTGTGGGCTGTTCTTTTTACTCCAAAATGCCCATCATAAGAATGAGAATGACAAAAAGTGAGAATGGAATGAAATTCATCTTGTGGTACACATCTCCTTACTACTTGATCCACATAAAATTTCCACAAGTAAGGAGTATCCCGAAAATAATATTTAGCATTAGCTCATAACTTGTCCTTTTGGGATGTAGACAAACCTAGAGGGAATTCTTTGGTGACTAAATAGTTCACTAAATCAGCATACCATGGTCTTCTAGAGGAGTGCAACATATACAATAGTTCATCAGGAAATGTTTCTCTTATTATTTCAATTGGAATATCCTCGGTCCTCAGTCGACTCAAGTGATCATCCACATGGTTTTCAGCACCTTTTTTGTCTTTGATCTCAAGATCGAATTCTTGTAAAAGCAAGATCCACCTAATCAGTCTTGGTTTGGACTCCTTCTTCTTCAAAAGATACCTGAGAGCTACATGGTTAGTAAAAACAATAACTTTTGTACCAAGTAGATATGACCTGAATTTTTCAAGAGCAAACACCACTGTAAAAAGTTCCTTTTCAGTTGTATGGTAATTACATTGTGCTCCATCCAATATGCGAGAAGCGTAGGTGATAACATGCAAATTCTTCCCAATTCTTTGCCCAAGCACAACTCCTACCGCATAGTTACTCGCATCGCACATTATCTCAAAAGGTTCATCGCACATTAGCCAAAGAAGTGGTTGGATGATAGGGGTAGATTTGACACGTCTCTTAAGGTCATCATGGGCATCTTTACAGGCTTGATCAAACATAAAATCCACTTCTTTGGCTAATAGTTTGCACAAAGGTGCTGTAATCTTCGAGAAATCTTTGATAAAACGTTGATAAAAACCTGCATGACCTAGAAAAGAATGAACTTCCCTCACCCATGAGGGGTAAGGCAATGATGAAATAACATCTATCTTAGCTTTATCAACTTGTAATCCACATAAAGACACAACATGCCCAAGAACTATTCCTTTTTCTACCATAAAATAACACTTTTCATAGTTCAAGACAAGGTTTGTTTCAATGCACCTTTTTAGGATCAAAGATAAATTTTGTAGACATTTATCAAAAGAATAACCATACACTGTGAAATCATCCATAAAAACCTCGATTATTCTTTCAACATAGTCAGAAAAAATACTCATCATGCATCTTTGAAAAGTTGCAGGAGCATTACAAAGACCAAAAGGCATTCTCCTATATGCATATGTACCAAATGGACAAGTAAATGTAGTTTTTTCTTGATCCTCAGGACTAATAACAATTTGATTGTATCCACTATATCCATCAAGAAATCAATAAAAAGACTTACCTGCTAGGCGTTCAAGCATTTGATCTATAAATGGTAATGGGAAATGATCTTTGCATGTAGAAAGATTGATCTTTCTATAATCAACACACATTCTCCATCCACTCGAGATGCGAGTAGGAATGAGCTCATCATTTTTGTTTTTCACCAACATGATTCTGGTCTTTTTAGGCACCACATGGATTGGCGCCACCCATTTACTGTCAGTGATGGGGTAAATGACTCATGCATCTAACAATTTTAAAATTTCAGCTTTCACTACCTCCATCATAGGGGGGTTCAACCTCCTTTGCATTTCCCTTGTTGGTTTTGTGTTGTCCTCCAATAGTATGTGATGCATACACATTGAGGGACTAATGCCCTTGATGTCAGCTAAAGTCCATCCAATGACCGTTTTGTGATCACATAACAACTTCACAAGTTTTTCCTCTTATATACTTATTAAACCTTTTGCTATGATAACGGGAAGTGTATTGTTGTCGCCAATGAATACATACTTTAAATTATCAGGCAAAGGTTTTAATTCTAACTCGGGGGCCTGTAAAATAGATGACAAAAGCTTTTTATGTGAGAGTAATAAATCAATAAAGGCATTATCATGGGGAACAGTTTGTAAAGCTTGTAAGGCCAATACTGATTCGTGCATGTTTTGAGGAACACATATATGCCTCTCCATCTCTTCTATCTTGGTGAAATCATAGTCATAGCTCAAAGCTATGCTTAATCCATCTTCGCAATCAAAATCACAAACTTGCTGCACTCACTTATCAATTTGGTCATAGCATGTGATAGAATAAACATTGCTATAAGGATATTTCATTGCATCATGAAAATTGAATTCAATTTTTTCATTTCCTACCTCCATAGACAAGGTATCCTTACCACAATCAATCTTTGTGTTGGCAGTTTTCAAGAATGTCTTCCAAATAATATAGGAGTGCTGGTTAATGAATCACAAGAATCATGTTCCATATCGAAAATATAAAAGTCATATGGAATAACCAAAGTATCAATCTTGACTAGGACATCCTGTATCACACCAAATGGGTAAACCAAACTACGATCTGCAAGTTGTATTACAATGCTAGTTTTATGCAAAGGCTCAAGACTAAGAGAATCATAAACATGTTTGGGCATAACACTAATGGATAAACCTAAATCACATAAGGCCCTCTAGAAACTAGCATTACCAATAACACATGGGGTAGTAAACGCACTTGGGTCCTTTTGCTTCAAAGGCATATTCTTTTGAACAACAGCAGACACAACTTCACCCATACTTATCATTTCATGACCTTTCAATTTGAAAGCTCTCCTGGTAGTACACAACTCCTTCAAACATTTAGTATACTTAGGAATTTGCTTGATAGCATCAAGCAAAGGAATGCTGAGTTCTACTTTTTTGAAAACCTCTAAAATCTCTTTTTCTTTGTCCTTTTTCTTTGACCTAGAAGAACTCACAGGAAAGGGTGGAATTGCTTTAAAACTGGAATTCATTGAGTGAGGAGTTACCTTTGGAGTGTTGGTCGATGTTTTAGTTTGTGGAGGAGGAGGATGTTCCTTCTTTGTACTCAATTCAATTTCTATCTCTTCTTCCTCCATCTCAATTTGTTTTGCCCTTTTCTCTTGAAGTTCTTTCCCACTTCTCAGCATGGTAGCACTAACATTCTCTTTTGGATTCAATGTTTGGGAGGGCAATTTTCCATTCATTTGTGACTTCAATTTCCCTACACTTGAAGCTACTTGCCCCATTTGCTTCTCTAAGTTATGAATACTTGACCTTATTTCCTGTTGAAAAGACACGATATTTTGTTGCAAGGTAACAATATTAAAAGCCAAAGTTTTCATCATCTCACAAAGATCATCATTGGATGACAACCCCATAACATTAGAGTTTGTGAATGGAGGGGGTTGTCTTGCTTGATAATTCTGTTGGGGCTGAAATCTATAGGGATGGAATTGTCAGCCTTGATTGCCTTGTTGGGATGGGTTGCCATAGTGTAAGTTGGGATGATATCCCCATCTAGGATTGTATGTGTTGGAAAAGGGATCATATTTACGCTGAGGCTGTCCATTGAATGCTCCATCAATTGCATGAGCTTGTTCAATGTAATCCTCTTGAATTGTTGGGCACATATCCGAAGCATGTCCTTGTAAAGAGCATATGCTACAAACTTTCACCTACTGCACATTTTCATAAGCCAAAGAACGCACAAGAGAAGTAAGATCATTAACTTTATTTTCAAGGTTAGAAATACTTACTTCATTTACTCGTTTGTTGGAGAAGTCTCCACAAGTGCCAAACTGTTTTGAGCTAGCTGTCATGTTTGAGATCAATTGGCGTGTAACCTCAAGTGTCTTATCCACCAATGCGTCTCTACTTACAGCATCAATGATACTACGGTCACTAGGTGACAAGACAAAAAGATTCATGTCTTCTCCCAAGTGCAGGAGTGTCGAAATAATAAATAACCCGGCAAGACCGGGGTCGAACCATAGGGAGGATATTGTACAAATTATAAATAACAACAATACAACAACAATAATAACAACAATAACAACAATAACAACAACAATAATAATAATGATAATAATAGTAGTAGTAGTAGTAAAGAAAGAGAAGAAGAAGATGATGATGAGATATTAAAGTAAGGATTAACAATGATAATAACAATTGTCAAGGTCAGAGGTTCCACTAATGGTATGTCACCTTGACATAATTAACTTAGCTAGACATAATGGAAGAAAGAAAAATGGATAAACAAAATAAGAATATAAATAAGATAAGGGTTAACAAAGCAAAGGAAAGGAAATGAAAGGCATAAACTTGATATTAATGAAAACAAAGCATAAAGAATACAAAGAGAGAAAACAAGAGCATGATCTTGATCTGGACACCAAGATGCCTAAATGCATGGCAAATGCCTCCTTTTATAGGCCAAAATTGGGAACTATTGATTTGATGACTAATTGATGAGTAGATGGCCAACCCTTGACTTGATTGCAATCCTTATCTTCTCTTGTCTGCCCAAAACATCATTGATGACGTCAAAGTTAGAGCCACTTGAAAACATCAAAGTTCTAGGCAATTGTCTTAGCTTTCTTGTGTAAAACATTCAGCTCATTTCGACTTCTAGAACTCCAGATATGGCCAAAATACTGAACAGTGCTCGGGCTGGAGGACAGATTCGGGCTTCTTTGTTGTTGCAATAATTTGGACTTGAAAATGGCCTTTTTAGATCTTGGGCTCCATATGAAAGTTGTAGGCCTATGTCTTACCTTTCCATCCATATAAAGTAGACCTAAATCTGAGATCTATAGCTCCAGATATGACCCAATTACCGAACAGTGTTCCGGTTTGGATTGCACCGACATCTCTTTTCTAAGTTTGATCATCTCTTTGCCTTTGCAATTGAAGTTCTTAAAGTCATCAATCAATCCTTTCATTTATGTGATAGGCCTGCATTTAAAATGGACATTTACCACAAATTAAAGGTATCTTATATTATTAGATAGATTATTATAAAACGTACTTTAGTTAAGGAGTTATTGATACTTTAAGTGCAAAATGATTATATAAAACAATGATAAAAATGCACTTTTGAGTACTAATCACACCTTCCAACTAGCTTATTACTAGTCCCTAGTAATCAAAGCGTTAAAATAGAACGACAATTTGCAAATTCCACAAAGCAAGGTATTCATCATTTAACTTCCATTACTCTATCCAGATAAACAAACTCTTGTTATATTTATATACCTGCTCGATACCTCTTAATAAGATATTCAAAAACTTTTTTTTTTGCTCATTGTATGAACACATAATTATAGGGCTTTTCTTGGACGAAAACAAAATTTGTGTTCTAATGTTTAAGGTTAACTTCCTTGGGTTGGGATTATTATTTTTGTCTTTTTTTGTAATATATATACATATAATTTAAAACATCATGTATCTTTAACCCATGTAACGAGCTTTCAGCTAATGACTCCTAGACTAGTTGGTCTTAGGGCATTAGGTGTTAAGACACCCCTACGAGCTTAGTAACTCGGGTCGCAGATACTAATATATAGATAATACAATGTTTGATTCCCTTAAGATTTTCTCCTCATCCCATGTAACAAGCATTGGGTCAATAGCTCCCAAGTCAGTTGACTTTAGGGTATTAAGTGTTAAAACACCCCTTCGGGCTTAATTGCTTAGGTTAGGGAGGCTACGAAACCAAACTTATCTATATTTTTATTATTATCATTTTTTTTTCTTTTTTTTTCTTTCTTTTTTTTTCTCTTTTTTTTGTTTTTTTTATATACTATCCCTTTTCCTTAGTTGTTACCTTTAACAAAAGAACATAAATAATGTAATAATCCAATATGCAACCCACAATTATATGTTGAAGTGTGTATGTGTAAATTAAGGTTTAAGAATACATGTTAAACAAGTATATAAGCAAACTTAAGTGATAACAATGCAAGAGTTTGTAAATCTGAATATTTCAAGAAGTATTATGATAGACCTTGTTACGAATGGTTACTAAGATGCATCTCAAGAGTCATTTTAACAAAAGAGCTCCTTTACTCTGTCATCCTAATAACAACCATTTTGCACATGCTTTATAAAATAGAAAACACAGTTTTTTTTTTTTAGCTACTACCCTCTCCCCCCAACTAAAAGAAGACATTGTCCTCAATTTTTAAAGTTAGAAAGATAGAGTATAGAAGATATCACCTAAAATAACAAACACTGACAAACCTGAAACACACTAAAACAAATATAAGTAACAACAAAACACAATAATAAAACCAAAAGACACAAAGAGCATGTGTATGCACAGGTAGTTGTGATTGTGGCCCACATCTTCCCTTGGTTTTATGTCCAAGAACAGTTTAAATGCCCTCTATGGGTTGGGGATAGGCTTCCCATCTAGTTTTCTTAAAAATTGGCAAACAAGGTCTTTTTTAGTCAGATTCTCAAGACTAAGTCGATCATGTTCTTTATGAAATAGTGGCCATAAATCATAAATTGCATGATGCACATCTCCATTAGGATGCGTCTCAAGAGTCAATAGAAGGTTATCTAA
>SRLM01002430.1:28390-60218 GCA_015708895.1 Populus ilicifolia | reverse complement strand
TTAATGAATTGTATTTTATCTTCACGGTTTATAGATACCATTCCTAAAAAACGACATTGTGTATTACAAGTCCATCTAGCACATCGATGACAAACTTTCAGTCGTTTTGCACAACGTTTCTTTGCAAAAGTGCTTTTACCTATTCCAGGCATGTGTGAAATGAAGGAGTTAGAGGATTCACCTGATAATCGGACTTTTGCTTCAATCAAAGAGCGAATATCTTCAGGAATTCCATGATTCATTAACAATCTCAATCTTGCACATCTAGCACGGTAAATTTTTGTAATCGCATTCTGAGGCAGAGTGGGAAAATACTTTTTCAATTTTGCAAGATTAGTGTCCATTTTCAAATGAGAATTGGAAAAGAGATTCAAAGAATTGCACAAATGTATATACAGATATATCAGTTATTATGGGAAACTAAAAGAACTGACTTAAGTCAAGGAGTACCGTTATCCGCCATTTGACCGAGGTGAGAGAAACTAGCAAAAATCACTTAAAAAAGAAACACAAAAACAATGTGAGAAAAATAAAATAATCAACCTTTATCTACAAGATCATTCCAACCAGTTGATTTATTTTCACTAGGAAAATTATCAAAGTACGCTTTCAAACGATGTCCATTTTCCTTAAAATCATTGTCATTCATTGAATTCTCCATATCACAGGCCCCATAAGAATTCCTCCATCTTCGTCTTAGCTCTCTAGGGAATGCATAGAGTTGAGAATTATAAAACAAAACTTTTTGACCAGTATCAACTTTTTGACAATTTTCACAAGTTTTGCAGAATGCATGCGTGTCCTTGAATATGGTGGGCCAATAAAATCCATTTTGAAAGATTTTTGCAGCTGTCTTTTTTGATGAAAAATAACTTTCGCATGCATCAGAATGACAAAGTTTAATGACACTACTCACCTCATTGTCGAGAATGAATCTTTGAAATATTTGATCAGGATAATATGTGAAGGTCATCACCATAAAAGTTCTTCACTTCGTTCAAAAACTTTTCTTTGTCTTTGGTATTCCAATCAGCTGGCAAATCTCCTAAAGCAAGAAAAAAAATATTTTTATCGTACCAAGGCACTGGATTAAGAGAAAGTAAGGATTCGTTAGGAAAGTAATCATCGATTGGTGTGATGCCAGATGTCGAATTTGTTGTCACTGTTGACAAAAGATCCGCATCAACATTTGCGGTGCTTTTTTCATCCGTGATTTCTTCCTTAGAATAAATCATTTGCAAATCTTCCGATTCATCCAACTTATTTTTACTTAAAGTAGATTCAAGTTGATCATAAACTAATTCGTCAATATGATCTACTTCTTGTAAATCATTATCATCTTCAGGTTGCTTGCAAATGTTGAAAATATTCATCTCCAATGTCATGTTTCCAAATGATAGCTTCATTAGTCTATTCCTACAATTAATCAATGTGTTAGAAGTTGTAAGAAACGGACGTCCTAAAATAACAGAAAATGAATTACATGCCTCAACAGGTTGTGTGTTCAAGACAACAAAATCCACAGGATAAATGAATTTATCGACTTGTACTAACACATCTTCAATTATTCCTCTAGGCACTTTTACAGTTTTATCAGCAAGTAAAAGAGTTATAGAAGTTGGTTTTAACTCACCTAGATTGAGACTCTGAAAAACTGAATATGGAAGTAAATTCACATTAGCACCAAGATCAAGTAAGGCTCTTTCAATTTTATGCTCTCCAATAAAGCAAGAAATTGTAGGACAACCAGGGTCTTTATATTTCAAAGCATTATTGTTCTGAAGAATAGCACTTACTTGTTGACACGACAAAGAGATTAATGTCTTCTCCCAAGTGCAAGAGTGTTGAAGTAATAAATAACCCGGCAAGACCGGGGTCGAACCACAGAGAGGTTATTGTACAAATTATAAATAACAACAACAACAATAATAACAATAATAATAATAATAAAGAAATAGAAGAAGATGATGATGATGATGAGAACTTAGAGACAGAATATTAAAGTAAAGATTAAACAATGATAATAACAAATGTGAAGGTTAGAGGTTCCACTAATGGTATTTCAAACAAGTATAGTATAAACTCTTATTGTTCAATTGGAAACCACACATAAAGGAGGTTCCAATCAGATTATAGATTGTTAACATGATTACATTAGTCATCTTATTCAATTAATGCTAATACTTGTAAATTTCATCAAGCATTCATAATTATAACTTATGTTAACAACAAATCAAGTTCCTTTATAGCTCAAGTGTCGGTTATACCATACAGTATGGGCTATGAAAGTGCCAAGCATTTGTTGTACCAATTGTTATACAACATAAATCAAGATTAATCATTTAACAAGCAAAGTATTAAAGAGTGAACAAGATAACAAATATAAAACATGTTAGTATTAAACATTAAAGTCCATATCAAGTTTATATTATACTTATTGTTACACCATTAGTGTAACCTTTTCACCTTGACATAATTAACTTAGATAGACATAATGGAAGAAAGAAAAATGGATAAACAAAATAAGAATATAAATAAGATAAGAGTTAATAAAGCAAAGGAAAGGAAATGAAAGGCATAAACTTGATATTAATGAAAAAAAGCATAAAGAATACAAAAAGAGAAAACAAGAGCATGATCTTGATCTGGACACAAAGATGCCTAAATACATGGCAAATGCCTCCTTTTATAGGCCAAAATTGGGAACTATTGATTTGATGACTAATTGATGAGTAGATGGCCAACCCTTGACTTGGTGACAATCCTTATCTTCTCTTGTCTGCCCAAAACGTCATTGATGACGTCAAAATTAGAGCCACTTGAAAACATGAAAGTTCTAGGCAATTGTCTCAGCTTTCTTGTGTAAAAAATTCAGCTCATTTCGACTTCTAGAACTCCAGATATGGCCAAAATACTGAACAGTGCTCGGGCTGGAGGACAGATTCGGGCTTCTTTGTTGTTGCAATAATTTGGACTTGAAAATGGCCTTTTTAGATCTTGGGCTCCATATGAAAGTTGTAGGCCTATGTCTTACCTTTCCATCCATATAAAGTAGACCTAAATCTGAGATCTATAGCTCCAGATATGACCCAATTACCGAATAGTGTTCCGCTTTGGATTGCACCGACATCTCTTTTCTATGTTTGATCATCTCTTTGCCTTTGCAATTGAAGTTCTTAAAGTCATGAATCAATCCTTTCATTTATGTGATAGGCCTGCATTTAAAATGGACATTTACCATAAATTAAAGGTATCTTATATTATTAGATAGATTATTATAAAACGTACTTTAGTTAAGGAGTTATTGATACTTTAAGTGCAAAATGATAATATAAAACCATGATAAAAATGCACTTTTGAGTACTAATTAGAAATATTAAATGAGTAGTTGATCGAGTGTTTGATGATGAGGGCATTGAATGCATAGTTGCTCAAATCTTTCCCAATATTCAGAGAGTGTCTCTCCATAAGATTGCCGAATCCCACATATTTCTTTCCTTATGTTGGCAACTCGAGATGCTAGGAAATACTTCTCAAGGAAAATCTTTTTCACGGCATTCCAAGTTCCAATAGATCTTGAAAGAATAGAGAAAAGCCATGCCTTTGCTGCCCCTTTTAAAGAGAAAGGGAAAGCTTTCAACTTAACTTGTTCTTCATCAACTTCATTTGGTTTCATGCCAACACAAACCATATGGAACTCCTTGAGATGAGTATGAGGATCTTCTCCTGCAAGACCATTAAATGTTGGTAACAAATGTATAAAACCAGATTTAAGCTCAAAGTTTACATTATTGTCAATGTTTATGCATAGTGGCTGATTTTCCACGTTAGGAGCAGCAAGCTCCTTGAGTGTTTGTTGTCGTGCAATAGCCATGGATTGAGATGAGCTTCCTTTCGTAACCTGTGTAAAGCTGTCTATTTCAAGATCCAACTGCACTTGAATTTGATTTGTAGAATGTGTTACTGGCATAAATGATCAAGAAAACTCAAAAGAAACTAACCACACAAAAGATCGAAAACAATGTAAATTGTACGAAAATCCTACGTTAGAAAACTAAAACTGCCTTAAAACCTTAGAAAACAATGGAATTTGGCCTCATTATGATGAGGCTAGTAGCCACGACTAGTCTTGTTTAGAACATCGTTTTCCTTTAGGAAAAGAAAAGCCAAAACCTACTTCCACAAACAATTTTGTTTTAAACAGTACCGCCACTGTAAATAAACAGTATCGCCACAAGCAAAAATTCTGTTTCTCTTTTTTTTTCAGAAATATAAATAAAAAATCACAGCAACTAAAAATAACAGTACAAGCACAAAAATAAACTAAAATTACTTCCCCGACAACGACGCTAAAATTTGTTGCGATGTCGTGGTCGCACAAATTAATTACCCTAGCTTAAAACACAACATACAAGATAGTATAGAGCAAGTAAGGGGTCGATCCCACAAGGAAGATTTAGTTCAGATTTTTATGTTATACATTATGCAATTGGGGGGTTTTGATTTGTAATGATCTAAACTATGGAAGAAATTAAACTAGCAAACAAAATCAATTGAACTCAAAATTTATCAAAAAAAACAAACCTTGGTTGCAAACACACATCCACCAATAGAAATTAGAACTAATCCTTGAAACAAAACTACAATTTATATTATGAATTTTTATCTTTTCTTAATGTTGGTTAATTAACGGATCCGTCGTATAACTAACCCTAACTAATAAACAATCATAATGTCCACATTAATGATTTAGTTCAATAGCAGCCCTAAGAACTAGATATTTGAGTGTTCTCCCTAAGTTTAATAATGTAGTTCCACCACAATTATCAAGCTTAGTTGCTTCACAAGTTCATACATCACAACTTCGGTTTTGATATCAAACTTAGCAATAAATTGTTCACAATAATAACTTAGAGTTCTGCTCTAGCAATTATCAATCATAGAAAATATGCATAGGAAAACAATCATACTTATTCATAATATAAACTGAAAATAAAAGGAAGAATAAATCTCACGATTCTTGAAATCTAAAGGTTAGTTGTGTCCTTGCAACTAAGAAAAGAGTTTAGCCTTGTATAACTATTGAACAACTACTCTTAAAGAATAAAGAGAGCATGATTTTTTGGGTTTGTAGAGGTGAGAGTTTGTGTTTCTTAACTTCTGGTTACTGCCCCCCTCCTCTCCTCTCTCTTTTTCTTTTTATATGCTAAGAAATCCTAGTTCCTAATTTACAAAGTAGTCCTCCTTTAAGTTGACAATTGACATTTAAGTACTTCAATAACTATTTTCCCTAAAAAAGAGAAATAGCCTTGCATAAAATCTTCAAACTTTGACTTAGAGGAGATAAATTGCTGATATAAAAACTTGGATGATGGTTTAGAAGCTTTGAAACGAAATTTGGCCTCATTGATTCACGAAACCTGATTGCTGGTAGAATTCAGTTGTCATCTTTGAAAAATCATATCTCCCTCATCTGACATCGTTTTTGGATGAAATTTGGAGCGTTTACAGACCTTTGAGTCAGGAATCCAAAAAAATTAAGCGTGCATAAATTGGACTTCTATAGCTCCAGATATTGATTTTGAATAGACAAAGGTCAATATTGGCAGAATGCGAGATTTGACTTTGAAGGATGTGATTTCCATGATCTTCCTCTTTTTATTTTTCTTGCATTACATTTCCAGAAATGTATGGATGTTAGCTTTTTAGTGTCACTGGAATCACTTCATTTCAAACTTTAGAACTCACGTTCTGCACAAAACATCGATTGAACGTCAAATCTGCCAATTATCTCCAATTTACTTCCTTTTGCATTTTTCATTCAAAAGTGCCTTCAAAACATAAAATAAAAAATATCAAAGCATTTTACATATAAAACATAGACAAAACATTAGGTAAATATTGGTGAAACTATTGAATAATATGGTTACATCAAGCAACCTTTTGATATTGTTATATAGATTTGTTCATTTTTTTTATTATGATTTATTTATCTTGAATAATTTAATCCCCATTCTTTTGATTATTTTTTTAATCATTTTTCAATTGATTTATTTTACAATTTCACTCTATTTTGTTTTTTTATCCTATCAAATTCAATCCCTCTTCTTTTGATTAGTGATTTTTTCAACCTTGATAGATTTTTATTTTAAATTATAAGTGATTTTATTTCACGATTTCACCTTCATTTGTTTTTTTCCTATCAAATTTAATCCTTATAAAGATTGCTAATTTTTTTTCCTTTAACAAGTTTTAAAGATTTATATTTTCAAATTGTCTCATAATAAACTTCTTCATTGGACCTAATCTAGGATTTCATTAGTTGATTTTTTTTAAAAAAATTTGATCAGGTTAAGGATATTTGTCCTAGTTTACTTGGTTTTTTTTTACAAATATTTTTTAATTTTTCCCTATAATTTTTTTATATTTAAATTTTGATCTCTATTTTTTTTAATTGTGATTTATTTTATTTAGCATCATTTTTATTATATTTAAACATTAGGCCATAAGGTTTCTTGATTGAATTCGGGTAAAAACTTTCATGGGTTATAACTTTTAGAGATTAAATCAGCTTTAAGAGGTTCACCGAGTTTTTATTTTCTTTGTCTAAATTGATGTTTTCTTATTTTTCTCTCTCTTTTCTTGTTCTTTTTTTCCCTTTTGATTCTATTGGGTCATCTCTTAACAATTTCTTTCTATTTCATCCTTTATAATTTTTTAATCTATAAATAATTTATCAAATTACAAATATTTTTCAACTTCTTCCTCCATGATTTTTTAATCTTTCAAATTTAATTCTTATTCTTTTAGTTGCAATTTATTTTTTTAAGGTCATTGTTAATTAGTTTTTTTAAATTTCATTCTCCACAAGTTTTTTTTGTGAAGTTTTTCTCTTTTTTTAATTTTGTTTTTGCAAGTTTTTTTATTAATATTTTTTTATAAAATTTTATTTTTTAAAATTAAATTTATTGAGAGTTAAGTTTCTTAATTAAATCTAAGTTTAGGATTTCACAAGTTGGAGGTTTTAAATATTAGACTAATTTTAGAAGGTTCACCTGAGTTTGCTTGATTTTTTTTTAATTTTTAATCTTTTATTCTTTGTTTTATTTTCTTATTTTTCGGGTTTGATTATATTGGTTAGCCCTTTATATTTTTTTTTTTAAATTTCATCTCCTATAATTTTTTAATCTTTCAAATTTGATATTCATTCTTTTAGTTACTATTTATTTTGTTTGAGATAATTTTAGTTTTATTTTTTAAATTTCATTATCCTCAGATTGTTTTCTCTCAAATTTTATATTTATTTTTTTATTTTATTTTTTGCAAGTTTTTTATTAATAGTTTTTTAATAATTTTATTTTTTAAAATTAATTAGTTGACAAATAAGTTCTTAATTGAACTTTGGTCCATACTTTAATGCGTTGAATGTTTATTACATTATATTAGGTTTAAGAGGTTCATGTAAATTTTTATTTTTTTATAATTTTTTTATTATATTAATATTAAGTTGTTTGATAATTTAGATATACTCAAATATGTTTTTTATCTTTTAATTATTTAAATTTTTATTTAAACTAATAACTCAAGATTTATATTTTTTTTAACTAGTGTTTTTTTACATAAAAAAATAATAATAAAATCTTGGCCCGTGGTCGATCACGGGCAACAAATCTTGTATTCATCTATTCTAACAAATTTTAAAAGGGGAAAGAAGAATGTGAAAATGATAAAAAGAATGGCAAAAAAAAAAAGAAAAAAAAAATCCCAACTGGTATTAGGAACAGCCCATAGGAAATAGAAACAATGGCACATGGTTTTGATTTTCTCTCAAGGAAAAACCACCTTGTCTATCTCCGCTTTTATACCCATCTTCATTCTTCTCTTCCTCCGTTCTATCCCACCCTATCACAATATCACCAGAGATGCAAATTTTCACTCCATCATCTTCTCCTTTATTTTTACCTCTCTATTCTTGGGTCCTAAACACGCATATACACATACCATCAAACAAGTAAACAGTACAATACTTATAAAACGAAAACTACATGTTCATATACACGCAGTTTTTTTTTTTGTTCCTTAAAAAAATATCTTGCATACCCATATCTTAATTTTGTATTTTTAAGAGTTTTAAGCGATAACCATCTCTTATTTTGAGGATTTTTTTGTTGTTTTGAGAGCAATTTGTGGGGCTGAATGGGGATTGAGACAAGTGTGGCTAATAAGAAAGTAAAACAAGTTTGTGAATTGGCCAAGGATAAGATTCCGATTCCGAACTCGAAGTTGAATCCGAAAACCAATACGAATAGCAAGGGAAAGAGAGGCCGGCGGCGGCGGCGGCACCATAAGAAGATGGTGGCTGTGTCGCCGGTTCAGAAGCTGTTTAACACCTGCAATGAAGTGTTTGACTCTTGTAGCACTGGAATCATTCCTTCTTCTGATAATATCCAAAAGCTAAAGGCAGTTTTGGGTATGTTTCTTTGTGTACAGTGCCTTAAATTTGATATTTTAGAGTTGGAAAATTGGGTTGCATTGAGGGGTTTTAGAGTTAAGTTTTGATATTTCTGGTTAGGAAAGTTATTAATACTACACTTGAAATGGAATTTTAGTTAGCTATTGGTTGTTCATCAGGTAAGGAAATGTATAAATATTAACATTGTTGCTCCATACAGAGTTAGAATTTAATTAATTATTTTTTTAATCATGCTTTGAACTACAAAATCTTTAGGCCATTAGGCTGTAAGAATGCCTGGTTTGGCTCACTTCTCATTGCTGTGATGTTGTTGGGCTTGACTTGAATTTATATTCTCTAGTGCATTGTATCCTGTCTTGGTTTATCTTGTTTACCCTGGTCCTCAATCAGATTTGGCTTTTTAATTTCTTTTAGTTTGCTATTTCTACTTTTGTTCCCTTCATGGACATGTTTTAATTTGAAATTGTATTTTTGGGGCTGTTCAATAAAATTAGGACAGTACTTGGAATGAAACATACAAGTATAGAACTCAAGAAGTTCCACATCTTTGTCCCTGCTCGTGCAAAAGTAACACGGACTAATTTTATGTTTTTTTTTTTTTTTAAATCTTTCCTTGATTTTTTAATCACGAGTTCCTGTTATTTAGATAACTTCAAGCCTGCTGATGTTGGTCTCTTTCCTGAAATGCCACATTTTCAAGCTTCTGTGGCTGGGAGAACTCCGGTGATAAGATACCTGCATCTCCATGGATGTGACAAATTCTCTGTAGGTAGCCTTCTTTGAGGTGCTTTCACATTATATTCGAGGAATTATATTTTGACTTGTTTGCTATGATTTTCAATTATGATAGATGGGAATCTTCTGCTTGCCACCATCAAGCGTCATTCCACTTCATAATCATCCTGGAATGACTGTATTTAGCAAACTTCTCTTTGGGACAATGCACATAAAATCATATGACTGGGTAGCCGATGTCCCTGCCAGTAAGTGTTACTTGTTTTATGTCTTGTACTGAATTTATGCTGCCAAAGTTTGTAATTAAAAAAAATGAGGAAATAGAAATGCTCTACTAGAGTAAGCGTTGAACTAAAATGTTCTTACTAAATCCAGCATGTGTCTTTCTGGCGATGAGTTATATTACGTGCCAATAGGAGACAAGACATTTCCAACCAAGAAATCCTCTGAGTATGCTGAGTAAATATGAAAGTTGAAAAGAAATTCTGATTGTTAGCAATAGGCGAGCTCAAGCATCAGTTTACCTTTTTTACAGGCTGGGAACTTTAAACTTGATAAAAATAGCAAATCCCATGAGAAAATTAGAAAAGAAAAATGTAAATCTAACGTTGTAAACTGATCTAGTGGAGGATGTCAAAAAAAACCTTCTAAATATTTGAAATTGGTCATCTAGTTGTGAAAACCTAAAAGTTTTGAGCAATGCAAAAATTACAATCTCATTTGAATAATGCTCCAGTTCGCTAGATAGAAAGTTCACATGGTCGTTTTCATAACCTGTCTGGATGATGGTGATGTCTTGACTCTTTCCCACCATACCATGAGCCTCAGTTGTTTGCATCATGGACAACCCCAGCAGAATGCAGGACTTTGGGTATTTTCATTCTAGCAGAATGCAGGCCTTTGGGTATTTTCATTCTTCTCTCTTCTATAATAGGAAATGAAAATAGCCCCTGACATCTCGGTTTTGGTTAATGAAGCAAAGCAGGCTGAGGTTCGTCTGGCCAAGGTCAAGGTCAACTCTAAATTAACCGCTCCTTGCAACACCTCTATCCTTTACCCTACTGATGGAGGCAACATGCATTGCTTTACAGCAGTGACAGCTTGTGCAGTCCTAGATGTGCTAGGCCCTCCATACTCTGTTCCTGATGGTCGGCAGTGCCAATACTACCTCGACTTCCCATTTGCCAATTTCTCAGGTACCATTGTGCGTCTTCACAAAGTTCTATGTAATTCAAAATGTTTACAGAAAACAAAGTAATGTTTTGCCTCGGTGTAATCTTGATTATTTAGCTGCCTGAAATTTCAATTCACAGGTCTTGATAATTTTTTTGTCTGACAAAGCTGTGAATGGAGTATCAATTCCTGAAGAGGAGAAGGAAGGCTATGCATGGCTTCAAGAGAGGGAGGAACCTGAGGACTTGACTTTTGTGGGAGAACTATATGAAGGTCCAGCAATCGTGGAGAAGTGAGCCTGCTGTACACCAGCCTTCAATACATGTCATTGCCTGCCACCCATTTTGAGTAGCAGATTAGCATTAGATCTTTTATTTCGTTTTACGTTGTATGCTTTTTTTTTTTTCCCCTTTCTTTTCTTGTTGAACACAACACAGGGCACTTGGTGCCTTTTCACTATAGCTTCTGTACATAAAAGGGACCATCTTGTAAGTGCACAGGAAAGAGGTTGATAGCACAATAGCTGAATGAGAAAGTTTTAAAAGTGCACTTTTTTATCATCTCTCTCTCTCTCTCGCACGCTCGTGTCCTTTAGATTTCGATATGCCGTTTCGGACGGCTGAAATCCCAAAAGTAGACATGTTTCCTGTTGTTCTTTAAAACTTAAAATCAATCCAATAGTTTACCTACGATACCTTCGATATGCCGTTTCGGACGGCTGAAATCCCAAAAGTAGACATGTTTCCTGTTGTTCTTTAAAACTTAAAATCAATCCAATAGTTTACCTACGATACCTACCTGGTTAGGGAGAATTGGAGGCAAAATATTTGGCTTGAACTTGAAAAGGACAGGTATTGTTACGCAGGAGCTTTCTTTCTAGGAAAACTTTATGGTACTTCTGAGACGGGAAATTTATAGTTGCATGCTAATTTATGTTGGGGGTTCCTGAGCTGTACCAGCGCTGATGCAACTGTTGCTCTTTGGAAATTTCCCCCTTTAGTGGCATATAATTTCATGCCGTTTTTCCTATCAAAAGAAACAAAGGGCAGTCTGTTCTATCTGCAAGTTCTCACCCTTTCTTTGTTTTTACCTTTCTCTGGAGGAGACATCTATCCTACCATGACGTGGTTATGTTAGCTTGATGTTACGATTTTTATGTCATTGCAAGACTAGAAGTAACAATTACGAGAATTACTAGGCGTTGTTCTAACTATAGTTTCAGTAATCGAATGCTCAAATTTTGTATATTACTTATTTAAAATGTACTTATTTTTCAGTAATTGTCTACTTAATTTCCATTATTTTCTATTTATAACTCGCAATCAAAATTGACGTGTGTGGTAATGACACTTTATTTAAGAAGTTACCTATTAAATGGAATTAATAAAGAGATTGAAAATGATTTTTTTTCCTGGTTGTGACCGGATCAGTTGATGTTGGCACAAATGGAGACAACTTGAAGTACGTGTCTTAATGCAAATTCTCGCTTACATGAAACACTACGGGTGTGCTGAGAGTACGGTGTAGTTGAGCATGACATTTTTTATTTCTCACTTGAACAAATTAATGAAAAACATATAAAACTTATTTTTGATAATGGCTTTTTATGTACATTAAAAAACTATCATCCAACCACACCACATTTTCGAGAACACCACACCTAAAAACATGTTTGGTAAGTGGCATGATCATGCTTTAAAAGAAAATTATTTTAAATTATTTTTTATATTTTTAGATTATTTTGAAATGTTAATGTTAAAAATAATTTTTTTAAATAAAAATTATTATTTTAATATATTTTTAAATAAAAAAATTTAATAATAATAATAATAATAATAAACTAATTGAGGTGCAGTCAAGTAATGTTATTCTTTGAATTGAGAGTGTATTTTATAATAATAATAATAATGTTGGTTAAACGTGTTTTTCGCTTATATAATTATATTAAAATAATTTTTTTTATTTTTTATAAATTATTTTTAATACTAGTATATTAAAATAATATAAAAATATAAAAAATTATTTTAATTTTTTTTAAAAAAATACGATACAAACCTTGTTCCAAACACTTCTAAGTAAAGGTGAATCATGCTTCGGCTTGAAGCACACGGGTAATGGTGACGTATTTTGAATCTAAGATGACAGCTCTCCACAGGGAAACTTTCTGTGCCTTGTACGTTTACAATACATTAGGTAGTTCTGTTTTTGCTTTGTGTTGGCCTTTGACATTTGCATTAGTTGTAGCTAGCAATTAGTTGGTGAAGCGTGTAAGGACCTAATCATCATAAAGATCAACACAATAATTTTTTTGAGCTTATTCGATATCTCAAGCACTTGACGAGATGCAAAGAAATTAAGGTAGCTGCAGTGATCTACACCATTGAAATATGCACCAGAATGACCCAAACAAGAAGCTGGTACATGCACCTAGGTAACGCAGGCCTCGAAATACTATAAAAATCTTGAGCATGTCCACGAGGGATAATTGATGTTCCCTTAGCAACAATAAGGGATTCCAATTTAAACCATCTTTTATCTTCCCCTATATCTATCTGATGAATTTCTTATGGCCATTTGGTTCATTTCCTTGTTCTTCATTCTCTTATGCTCAAAATCTTGTGCTAAGCTGATAATGAGCCTACCATGGCAGCCCGGCAATGTTTTGCTTAAACGGTACTCTGGCTACATTTTAACAGAAGCCAAACATGGGCGAGCTCTATTATATTACTTTGTTGCAGCAGAATCAGCTGATCCACTTTCGCATCCGTTGACCTTATGACTCAACGGAGGTGTATATTATACTTGACAACTTTCAACAATTTCACCACCAAGAAACCAGAGAAACCAACGAAATTCTCGATAGATATTTTCTTTCGGTAATAATTACAAACGAATATAATTTCATCTCAAAATTTATCGGTATATATCAACAATATATATCTATTGGTGAAACTATTAGTATATATCGATAGAAATATTTCATTGATATATACTCACTATTTTGCCGACAGGATATACAATTTATTTGGAAATATGCAACGGCATGGTGACGTCAAATAATTTTATTGATGGAATAATCAAGAAAGTCAAACTGAAATAGCTGTATAGTGACGTGACATTGTTATTGAAGGAATCACTAATGAAATCACTGACGGATTACTTCCATCAATGATTCCATCGAAAAAAACAATAATATACCCACACTTCTACTGACACTTTCTTCCTTTGTTTCTCCTTCTTCTTCTTTTCTATCCCACCTCTTTCCTTCCAAACTGCAACCAATCACCTATCCCAACTCTCTACTATTCTCTACACGAGCACTCAAGTTTTTTATATCTTATACGTGGTCACAATATCCATTTTTTTTTTATAGATTTCATTATTTTTTTAAGTAAATCTATCCTTTTTAGTTTTAATATTTAATTGTGAATTTTATTATTTTAGTATATGTATTTTGTTAACGTTTGTACTTGTTTGATTGTTATTTATCAAAGAAACTTGTACTATGAATATATAATTTTATAGTTGTTATAGTTTGTTTTAGATTTTATCAAATTATATTTGTTTGTAAATTGTTGAAATTTTATTTGAATTACACCGAATTAAATGTGTTGTGATGAAATAAATAATTAATAGCTTATTTAACAAGTCTTGTTTAATTGTTATCAATTCTATTTCAAAGTTGTGATTTCTGTAAATTTATATATGTATAAATTTGTATGTATGAACGTTGATAGTTGACAATTAATAATGAATATTTAACATAAGTGTTGTTTTTGTTTGTTAGATAATATCGGGGAAAACCAATATTTTTATTATGTTTTATAAAGGTTCAATAGAAGTCATGGATGATCATTCATGGATGTATTGGGACCCATCCCAAGGATTGCGAATGATGGAATATTATAGTAGTGTCCAGGGTTTTATTAATTTTGTAACATCTATTCCAAGAAATTTTATTGATGACGGTATTAGGTGTCTATGCAGGAAGTATAAAAATTTACAGCCAGTAACCCATTGATATTTCATAGAGAGTTGAGAAACATTTACAGGATTGTGCCACTTTTACCGACGGAGTCACTAATGGCCAATAACCCGTTGGTATTTCACAAAGAGTTGGGAAAAATTTACGAGATTGTGCCACTATCACTAATGGGTATACCGACAACATTACCGATGAAATCACCGATGGATTAACGCACATCCCAAAGCACACACATGTCTGACACGTGTTTGTCTGCACAAATACTGATGGATTTTTCGACGGATCAAAAAGTTTGGCGGGATTTTTGAACTTTTTTGGTGTGTATTTCAATTAATTTCTAACAAAATTTAATGTCATCGACAACAATTAATGTTTGTTGGTAATATTGTCAAAAAATTGCTATATAAAACCCCTCTCCCCCTATTTGGTTCATTTTTTTCTCTAGCTTCATTTCTCCTCTCCTCTCAGTTTATATTTTGTTTTTGGAAGTGATTTCATTTGTTTTGGTGGTAGTTTTAAAAGGTATGTATTTTTTTTCTTTATCTTTGTATTTTTTATTTTAATTATAATTATTTTTTTTTGGTGTTCTCTGTTTTGTGTATTATTTGTAGATAAAATCTTAAATTCAACACACTATCAAGGCAAGCATTTTTTATTCCAAAATTTATTTTGAATTGATATAGTGTTTTTTAGTTTTTTGTATTGTTTGTTTTGTGTTTGTGTTGTTGTTTTTTTAGTTTTTTTCATTTTATTTATTAATTTTATGATATTATTGTTTATATTGCTATAATTGTTATTGTTGAATTTATGTTAAAAATGTTAATTTATATATATATAATTACATTTAATTAGTTTATCTTAATTTAGGATATTATTGTTTGTATTGCTATAATTGTTATTGTTGAATTTATGTTAAAAATGTTAATTTATATATATAGAATTACATTTAATTAGTTTATCTTAATTTAGGATATTATTGTTTATATTGCTATAATTGTTATTGTTGAATTTACGTTAAAAATGTTAATTTATGTGTATAGAATGATATTTAATTAGTTTATCTCAATTTAGAATATTATTGTTTGTATTATTATAATTGTTATTGTTGAATTTATGTTAAAAATGCTAATTTATATATATATAGAACGACATTTAATTAGTTTATCTTAATTTAGGATATTATTGTTTGTATTGTTATAATTATTATTGTTGAATTTATGTTTTAAATGTTAATTGAAATATAGAATTACATTTAATTAGTTTATCTTAATTTTAGGATATTATTGTTTACATGTCATTATTATTGCTTGTTATTACATTTTTATATTTATGTGTACATGTTAATTTTTATTTTGAGGTCCATTAGGGTTGATCATGTTAGGAATAATATTGATTTAGTTACCTTTTGCTTTCGACCTTGTAATTATTTATAAATTAAGAATCTTGTCTTCTAAACCTTGAAATGTAATATTAATCCATAAATTTGAATGTATGAATTTAATCTAATGTTTGTAACTCTAGGTACCAATTTAACAATGAATGTTCATAGTTAAAATTGATTCTTTTACATGAATATCATTATATGATGTTATTGAATAAAATGTTGTGTTGATGATGATGAGTTGGATTGAGATCTAGGATGATTAGATTGGGATGTGAAATAAAATTGCAAGTGTAATATGATTTTTTGATAACTTGGGACCCCCCAGTATAGGGGAGACTCTGTCAATTTTTTTTAAATAATTGAAATTAATTATGTAATTATTTGTATAAATTTATATAAATATGTAGAATAAAATCTACAGCACATCATTAGAAGACGGTTGCAGCTAGTTCTACTAGCAGCAAGGAGGACATATCCTTAGGTGCTGATCATGGTGAGGAATCTACACCAACTTGTAATGCTACCTCTTCTAATGCGATTTTATAGCGCAGAAGTAGTGTGCCTTCATAACGGGGTCAATTCACCTGTAAGTACCAGGCACAATAGAAGGATGACCTCTCAATATAAGTTTGTTTAGGTTTTAATTTTTTTATATATACTTATAACATAATTTATAAACAACTGACTAATATTACTACTTTTATTTAAATTTAGGTTCTCAAATGTTGAGGCTACAAGGACTATAACATTGACGTTTAAATTGTCGATAGAGATTCCATTATCTCAATTGAGTCATGTTCCCAGAAATCCTGAGTGGAAACCTAATATTGATGCATGGTTTAAGCGATTTTAGGTTAATGTTAATTTTTAATTTCCAACTTATTTTTAATAAATAATTTTTTTAATTTCATATCTTGTAGCATTTTTATTTTATATGAATTATTTATATACACAGAATAAATTTGAGTAGGATAGGGCGGACAACAATGTTTTGAAGAGGGTATGAGAGAATCACGTGACAACTAGGTAACATAAAAAATAATATTTATTTTTGTTTTATAATTTTATGTTTTAAATTCTAATTTGTTACTATGGAAGTAGGTTGTGTGATTTTTCGTATGACACCTAAAAAAAATCAAAAAGACATATGAGGGATAACGGTCTTGAAGAATGAAATGAGGTGGAGGTTTGGCAGGAATTCAAACCACCATTCATCTAGGGGGAAATATGAATGACATATATTGAGCACATGACCTCAGAGTGCTTCTCATGGCACTTATAGTCTAGCGCCGACAACCAAAACCGGCAAATTCATGGTTCGGTGACCACGCATACTGATGGATCCATCCTATTCAGTGTACATGCAAAGCAGATGGTAAGATTAATTTTAATAAAATATATCATTAATTAATTTGTTGTTCTTTATAATATATTTAACTTTCAACCTATTTTTTCTTTATAGGTTGTGTCTCTTGGACGTGATCCAAGTCCAATGGAGCTGTTTCTAGAGATGCATGCGCGGAGTCAAGATCGCCAAAAGGGGGTGCAGCAATTCGTGAACAACTGTGCCCAGCACTTCGTGGTATGTTCATTCATTCATTTTATTTTGTAAATTATTATTTTCTTGAATTGCATTTGATGATTTTTTTACCGATAAAATTTTCAGGAGACTTATAATAGCCAGTTGAGGGAGAGATATAGAGACCAACCTTCAACCCATCTAGATTTTAATTCAGATTTGTGGATGGGGGTGGGATCGTTTGATAGACTCGATAAAAATCAGGTCTACAGGCTCTCCAACACTATGGCTGAAAACTTGCATTTAGCTCATAATATCTCAACCGTTGGAAGCTCTCCATCAGTATCGAACACCCAGTCTAAGGAGTTCATTTCCTTGAAATAACAATATCAACAACTCTCGATGAATTATGATGAACTCCGTCAAATAGTCATGAAGATGAGATCAAAGATGGGTGATGATACTTGTGTAGCTCTTTTTTGGCTCCTCCTCCTCCTCTGTCGCTATTCTAGTTTAATTTTATTTTTTAAACACATTAAATTTGTAATGAATATTATTTAACATTACTTTTATATTTTTAATGTTTAATCCAATTTTATTTGTTTATTAAGGTTTTTTACTATTAATAAATTATTTTTTATATATTTTAAATATATACTGATGGAAATATCGATGAATATTTACCGTCGATATTTTATAGAGAGTTGCCAAACAATTTTTAACCATGCCATAATTACTAACAAATAATATCAGTCGATATTTCATAAAGAGTTAGCACACAATTACTAGCCTATAATTATCGACGGATAGTCCGTTCGTAATTACTGTTGAAATTGCAGATAGATTTATTTCGTCAGTAATGTTCCCGCGCGAAACTTTTTTTTTAGCACTCGTGTATCCATCTGTAAGACTGTTGGTGTTTTGTCGGTAGATGTTTTTTTTTATTTGTGATAAAATTAGCGACGAAAGTGGGAGTTACCATTAACTATTATACCAATGGACGTTTTATTTTGGTGAGATTGTCGGTAATTATTTCATTGATAGAGTCTATTCTTATCACTGACAGGCTTAGTCCGTCGATAAAACTATTTAATCGTGTAGCGTTTCTTGTTTCGGTTATAAGCAAAGAGATTCCAACACAAGACCTCTTAATAGATATGAATGCCTATTGACATAAATACCATGCTTTAGCATTATGTACCATGTGTTTAATTAATATTCTAATTCAACATCTCACACCAGGCTCGATTTCTCTTCACTTGGTTATGGTCCTTTAAAGGAACACGGTGCATTTCAACCTGGGAGGAATGGGCTTCTTACCAAGAACAGATATTCCTAAGACTTAGGTAAGATTACAAATTAAATATGTAAGAGTTCCTTTTATTTATTTTTTTAGGAACTAGTTATATGTAGACAATCAAATATAATATATTTTGAATCACCAATCTGAGTGGGACTTTCGTACTCAAACACAAGCTCAGATTATACATTATTAGAAAATTGTTAAATATCAATAAAAATATAAAAAACAAAATAAAATTTGTAAATTACAATGATATTTACTAACAAAAAATTATGTTGATGTTTCTATCGGTAATAACTGAAGAAAAATTACCATTGGTGAATATTGAAAGAATTACTAGTGGAATTCAAAGAATAAAAAAAAATTGTGTAGGTATTCCTTCATTAATACTGTCAGCAAATCTAATGTGTCAATATCTAATGAAATTACTTTCACTAATTTCCATCGTAGAATCTGTTAGTGATATTAAATTTATAATCAACAACAAAACCCCTTGTTATTTTTTTCTTTATGTAAAAAATAGAACCTTTCCTTTCTATTTTACCACAAATCTTGCTCTTTAATTAGTTTTTAAAAGTATATTTTTATCAAGATTTTATATCATCATTTTGCACTTGAAGTATCACTAACTCGTTAATTAAAACATGTTTTATAATAAAACTATCATAGGGTAAGACATATCAGGCCTATGTTGAATATGGATTGAGTCCTTCTTGCACTTGGATAAGATACATTATGACCTCCTCTTGATGCTGTAATGGATTTTCAAAATCAGTCCAAGCCAAAACCTTTTGATCAGTACTTAAAAATATATTTTTATTAAGGTTTTATATTATGATTTTACACTTAAAGTATCAATAACTCCTTAACTAAAACATATTTTATAATAACATATCTAAAAATATAAGATACCTTTAATTTGTGGTAAATATTTATTTTAAATGTAGGTTTATCACATAAATGAAAGGATTGATTAATGAGTTTAAGAATTGAAATTGAAACGAAAAAGCGATGACTAAACTTAAAAAAGGGATGCTAGTACAATCCAAACCAGAACACTGTTCAGTCATTCAGTATTAGTATTAATCGAATAAAATAGCTAATGTAATCATATTAATAATTTGTAATTTGACTGGAACCTTCTTTATGTGTAGTTTCCAATTGAATAATAAAAGTTTATACTATACTTGTTTGACATACAATTATTGGATCATTTAACTTTAACATTTGTTGTTATCATTATTTAATCCTTACGTTAATATTTCATCTTAAAGTTTTCAGCAATTTCTTTTTTTCTTCTTCTTTTTTACTACTACTATTACTACTATTACTAATATTGTTATCATTGTTATTATTGTTGTTATTGTTGTTAATGTATTATTATTATCTATAATTTATATAATTAACCTTCTTGTGATTCAATCCTAATCTTGCCGGGTTATTTACTATTTCGACACTCTTGCACTTGAGAGAAGATATCAATCCTTTAACTGTGTCACTTTTATAACAAACTCATTCATTGTCTTCTTCAATGCTTTTGTCTTGAACATTGTAATTAAACCAATGGGAACATGTAATGAATTCTTGGTAGTGTTTGTAGGCTAATATACATCATCTTCTCTCTTCTTGAAAGGATTCAATCTTGAATCAAAACCCTTGTCAAACAAAGAAAGATCAATAATAATAAAAATAGCACTAACACTATAATTATCTTGAAAATCAATTTTATAGACATTATCACTATTTCTCAGTAGAATTTGGAATGGAACATCACCATTTTCTTCTAGGAAGGGGCTCTCTTTTTTCCTCTTCCTACCTTATTTTTATTTGATGACTAAATTGATTGTTATTTTTTGTGGTTTGGGTTGACAAATGAGGATAATTTGAGATTTACAGTGACTGGCTTGAATAATTTCCTTAGTACAAAGACTCTGATTTGTTCCCAACTGAATAGAGAATGCAGGTAATCCATGGTTAATGCATTTTGATTGGATAAAAAAAAATCTAATTGATCTTTTAAAATTATGATTGTAGGCCACAATGTTCCACAGCACGCAGCCTTGCTGCTAGAGTACAACAAGCGGCCTGACATCAAACCTATCAACGTCAAATTTATTGCTGTAACAATCAACTTTGACAGCTTAACACACACACACACGCTCCTGCATTGACATGGAATACTGATTACTTTTCTTCTCCTATGATGAGTACTATTGTAGCTCGGGAATCCAGTTTTAGACCTAGACATGAGTGTTCAGGCTAGCGATTACTTGCGGACACATGGTGCCATATCAGATGAAACTTTTATGTTGCTGAACGCAATATGCAATCTCTGAAAGCTCATGCGCGAGTATGCTCACGATCAGTGGTCTCAAGGATGTAATGACGTGTTTAATCAAGGGGCAGATGAAAAGAGAGACTTCCTGCTAGCTGGATGACCTCCTTTTGCCTCTACGCCCATTCAAATCTCTGCCGTGCAATTGCAGCCCAAGGGAAACAATGGGAATATACTTGCCATGGTATGCAGTGCAGTTCACTGCTTGCAAGTTTATTTAAACTAATAGATCAGTGATCAGGACTGATATTCTTATTTGGTTCTGCCTGCAGAAGTCCTTCTGCCATCTTACTTCTTAGCTAATTGCGGAACTGGACAGGTTTCTTGGATGGAGATCAAACTAGATCCATGCCTTGATCAAAGGATAATTACTTATTTCAACAAGCCTGAAGTTCAAAAGGCACTTCATGCTAATACAACTCACCTCCCCTACCATTGGGACTCTCTTTTACTTGCTGTTGCATGTTTCTGTCTTATTAACTTCAGCTAGGCTTTTTTTCTATTCAAAGAACTTGTATGAATAAGTGGATAACGGATTAGGATTGGGAAATCAACCTCATTCCAGTCATTTCAGACGTTGTAAAAGAGGGTGTTCCTGTCTTGCTATTCAGGTTACTTTCAGCTTCTAAGCGTTCTTTTATTTGATTTCAGTGCATGTTTTCTGTTAGTTCTTTCGTTACTTGAAAATCAAGTCAACAAACATTTGCCTTAATTAATTTGAAGTATATAAATTACTAATAACTAATTAGCAGATGTATGGCACAGCTTTTCTGTTCTGGTGCTTGTGCTTGACATTTGATATTGCGGTTTATGAATTGAACAGTGGTGAGCAAGATTAAAAAATACCTCTAACTCAAACAAGGATCATTGACAATAATATGGCCAAGGATTTGAAGCTAGTCACGTTCACTAAATATGGCCCTTGGAATGACAAGAAACAGGTAATTGATCTCTCAACACTCCCTCAAATCAATGTTTAATGCATAAATGATGTTCCGGCAGGTTTATAAGAGATGTTCAACAAATTATGTAGCAGAAGTCCACTAAAATCATTGGTTTTTTGAAATTAACAATAAATTGCAGGTTGCAGGATGGTCACAGGCATTCGGTGGCCTGAAAGATGGGAAGAACCTGACATATCCGACATTTGCAGCAGTCGGGGTGCAGCTCATGAGGTCCCCTCCGCAGTCCCATGCACTGTTTTGTAATATAAAAAGGGAGAAAATAGGTTTGAGAAGTAGAAGGGAAATTGTCATGGGCTGCTGAACCGCGGTGTGTTGTATGAATATATACATAATATATATAAATAGACGTCGACAGCTAATTCTAACGGGTTTATACATGAATTGTAAAAATATAAACCACGATGTCATGTTCAACTTGAATTGTAAAAATATAAACCACGATGATAAGAAAGGTTTAATGAGTGCATCGGCAACTTGATCAGCAAATCAATAAATTGCCAAAAACCTAAAGCTAGAATGGAAGTTACGCAACAAGACACATAACGCTATTTATTATAATAATATAATGATATAATTACTTTTAAACCATAAAAATCATTGAACTAAATATCAAAGACAATGATTTTATTAGCATGATATAATTATTATTTTTAGATTATGCAGGGAAAATTAGTCTTTTTTTTATAGGATAAAATTACTTAATTGTCCCTAAAATAATAATAAAAGTAAACTTACATTTAGAGTTTTCTAATCATTTTAATTTTCTCAGCACAACAAAAATAAATTAATTACCCTTAAATCCAAAATCCACTCAAATATCTTTGAAGGGCTTTTTATATTCTTTAATTATGATTTCTTGGTTAACAAAAAAGTTACTCCAAACTAGTTTTATATTTTAATAAATACTAAATATTATTAAAAAAAAAAACTTGCTTGCTAGCGAGTAGGCTACATGTGCAAGGTCAGTTGTTGACAAATGACATCTTCAACTTTTGAATCATCTCGACATCTTTTTCATTATATAGTAACATATGGTAAATAAGTTTTTGGTTTAGCAGTGACAACCCTTTTTGTATAATTTTTTTTTCTTTCTTGATTTTTGTTTTTGTCCCTTAAAAATTTTAAAGTAGCACTTCAATTTGTTTTTATTTAGATTTAGTCTATATTCTTTTTTTATTATTTATTTTATTTAAAATAATTTATAAAATTTAATTTTTTTTTCAATTTCATCCCCTTAAATATTTTTCATCTTTTAATTTTAGTCTTCATTATTTTAATTACTATTTTTTTTAGATAATATTTTAAATTGATTTTGATTTACAATTGCATCATCTTTAAGTTTTATTTCCTATCAAATTTAATCTTTTTTATTGATGTTTTTAGATATAATTTCATCCTACAACATTAAATTGATTGAGAATTGAATTTCTTGATTGAGTCTATTAACTTATGTTTAGAAGGTCTGCCTATGTTTGCGTGATTTTTTTTGTTCTTTATTTGAATTTATTTTTTTAAGTTTCATCATTCAGCATTTATTCAATTGAATATTGGGTGCTATTATTTTTATTTATTTGCTTTCTATAAAATTTTACACTAATTTAAAAAATAACCTAGGTTATCTTAGGCTATTTAATTTTTCGTTGTTTATTGAATTTTCATCCTTCAATATTAAATTGGTTAAAAACTAAAATTTTTAATTTAGTCTGGATCTAATATTATATAAGTTATGAGTTTGAGATAATAACTCAGATTTAGAAATTTCGCCTGGGTTTGATTAATTTTTTTTCCTTTTATAAGATCATTTTTTTTTACTTTCACGCTTCAAAATTTATATTATTAGTGATTAAACTATGTTCTTTTTTTTATTTACTTTTTATAAAATTTCTTGTGAATTTTTAAAATGACGCAGATTATCTGAAGTCATTTTTTTAAATTACTTTGAAATTTTTTAAATAATTAATATTTTTTTTCAATTTCATTCTTTAAAATTATATATATTGGAAATTTATTATTCTTTTAGTTTCATCATTCACGTTTGATGTTTCTTGTTATTAGACTTCGTGATTTTCTTCAAGTTTTTTTATTTGTTTATTTTGGTCCGATCACTTATATTGGGGGTTTGGAGGGTTGGTCTAGGTTGACTTGGAGTTTTTTTTTAGGGTTTTGTTTTCTTAAATCTAATCTTATTTATGTTTCATCCTTCAACATTATGTTAGTTTAAAATTGAGCTATGTAATGTTTCTTACTTTGCCTTCTATTAGATTATCTCATTCATATAATCTGGTTCATAGAGTTTGGTTGACTTGCCTGGTTTGTTGGGTGTATTTTTTGTTCTTTTTTTTAAATTGAACCTTTTTTTTTTAATCTCATCATTCTACATTGGTTTTTTTAGGATCAGACATTTTTTTTTTTTGCTTTCTATTGGCTTATCTTGGTCTTATGATTGGGCTTGCATATTTGGTATGCTCACCCAATTTAACTAAGTTTTTTTTTAAGTCCTATTTTTCAACATTTGATTGACTAGAATCAAAGCTTCATTGCCTTTTTTGTTTTGATAATTATTGTTTTTTAAAAAGTTCCTATTATTCTTTTTTTCTCATTCTAAATTGGTCCGTTTACTATAGTTGTCTATTCCTTTTATTAGTAATTTAAATTATACAAGTTTATTTCGCTTAGTTGAGTCTATATTGTGAGTCACTTTTTTTTTTCACTTCTTCAAAACATGCTTACATTGCCTTGGTGTCTTTTTTTAACTGATAATTTTTTTTCACATGCCCAATGATCTAGTTGAGCCTAGAATTCCTTGTGAACAACCATGTCATGAACAAAGTGAAAATCTATCTCCATATGTTTCATACTAGCATGAAAAGCTAGATTTATAGTCAAATATGTGGCTCTTAAGTTAACACACCATAAAAGAGGAATTATAGCCAAAATATCAAATTCATAAAATAAAGACTTGATCCATTACAGTTCGATAGCAAAATTAGCAATAGCTTTATATTTGACCTCTATATAAGAACATGCAATTATATGTTGTTTGCCAGATTTTTAAGAAATCAAGTTATATGCAAGAAAAATAACATAATTACTAGTAGACTTTTGGTCATGAACACTAATAGCCTAATCAAAATTTTTAAACCAATTGAGAGAGAAATTACTTTAACAAGTCAAGTGCAACTTAAAGGATGAAGTACCATATAATTAATGTAACATGTGTTGAATTGCCAAACAATAAACATTAACAGGAGAATGAATAAATTGAAATACCTTGTTAACCATAAAATAAATATCAAGTCGTGTGGATATGAGAAACTAATAAGAAGTATCCAGTTAACTTGAATAATGTAGAACATATGATAATACGAGTAGCAATGAGTTTACACTTAGACATGTCAAACTTATGAAGAAGATTAGAAATGTATCATTGTTACGAAAGAAGCAACCATTTATAGTAAAAGAAACCTCGATATATGAGCCAAGGAAAAAAAATAGAAACCTAATACTTAAATGACACGATAAAAATATACATGTTTTCTTCTATGTGCAGGAGTGTCGAAATAATAAATAACTCGACAAGATCGGGGTCGAACCACAAGGAGGTTAATTGTATAAATTATAAACAATAATACAACAACAACAACAACAACAACAACAACAACAACAATAGTAATAGTAATAGTAATAGTAATAGTAACAATAACAATAATAGTAATAGTAATAGAAGAAGAACAAGAAGAAGAAGTTGATAAGAACTTTGAGATGAAAGATCAATGTAAGGATTAAACAATGATAACAACAAATGTCAAGGTTAAAGAATCCATCAATAGTATTTCAAACAAATATAGTATAAACTTTTATTACTCATATGAAAACCACACACAAAGAAGATTTCAATCATATTATAAATTGTTAACATGATTACACTAGTTATCTTATTCAAATAATGCTAATACTTGTAAATATTATCAAGTATTTATGATTATAACTTCTGTTAACAACAAATCAAGTTTCTTTCACAGCAAAGGTGTATATTACACCATACGGTTAGTGCAAACTGCAAAAGATTTGTTGTACCAAGTGTTATACAATACTAATCTAGATTAATAATTTAACAAGTAAAGTATTAAAGAGTGAACAAGATAACAAATACAAAACATGTTAAAATCAATTATTGAAGTCCATGTTAAGTTTATGCTATACTTATTCTTACACCATTAGTGTAATCTTTTCACCTTGACATAATAAACTTAGCTAAACATAATGAAAGAAAGAAAAAAAAAAGATAAGAACATAAATAAGATAAAAGTTAACTAAGTAAAGAAAAGGAAATGAAAGATATAAACAAGATATTAATGAAAACAAAACTCAAGCATTACAAAAATATAAATAGAGAAAGCAAGAGTATGATCTTGATCTAGAAACTAGGATGTTTAAATTCATGGCAAATGCTTCCTTTTATAGGTCAAAATTAGAAATTATTGATTTGATGACGAATTGATGAGTGGGTGGCCAACTCTTGATTTGGTGACAATCTTTATTTTCTCTTGTCTGAATAAAACATCTTTGATAATGTTAGAATTTGAACCAAACAAACATATGAAAGTTCTAAAAAATTGTCTCAGCTCTCCAAGAAAAAAACTTGAGGTCATTTGGACTTCTACAACTCAAAATATGGATTGAACACTAAATAATGTCTAAGCTGCAATACAAATTCGAACTTCTTCGTTGTTGCTACAATTTGAACTTGAAAACGACTTTTAAAACAGACCTCTACATAAAAGTTGTAGGACTATGTCTTACCTTTCCATCTATATAAAGTAGACCTAAATCTGAGATCTACAACTCCAAATATGACCTAATTACAAAATAGTATTCTGGTTTAGATTGTACCGGCATCTCTTTTCTAAATTTAACAATATATTTGTCCTTTCAATTTTAGTTCTTAAACTCATTATTTAATCCTTTTATTTATATGATAGACCTACATTTAAGATGAATATTTACCATAAATTAAAGTTATCTTATATTATTAGATATGTTATTATAAAACATGTATTAGTTAAGGAGTTATTAATACTTTAAGTGCAAAATAATGATATAAAACCCTGATAAAAATGCACTTTTAAATGTTAATTATTAAACATGTAATAAGATGTTGAAGGAAGGCATGATTATTATCTGAAAGTAAAATATCATCAATATAAATAAAAAAGAATTTATAGCATTAACAAAACAAAGAATGAACAAGAAAGTATCAGTTTGGAGTTGTGAAACCATAAGGAAACCATAATGGTAGTTGTTATTGTTATTGAATTATAATAATTTTATATTTGAGAATTATATCTTGAATGAGTTACATAATTTACGCTACCATGTGTATAGTTTCATCAATAATACTAATGTGTTATAGGAATCCTTAGATTGGAAGTACAAGACTATTATTTAGAAGTTATCACCATTTTAGAAAGTTTTCAAGAACTACCTTGAAAACAAAAAAGTTAAAGATCTTATTATGAAATTAAGGATAGGAATGGATAATAAGTTTGTCAAAAGAAAAGAAAAGAAAAGCAAGCTATTCCTTAATGGCTATAGAAAAAATATGATTGAGTAAGTGGTGAAATTCAATAAGAAAAACCATCAAAAGCAAAAGCTTGTTGTAAAGAGCGAAGACATCGTCCATATTTTTCAATAACAAATGTTACCTATATGTGGTATGTACAGGGTCAAATTGACATCTTAGGTAATAGGGTAGTTGCGCCTTGATACTTTAAAAAAAATTATAATTGTAATTATTAATTTTAATATTTCAAATTGGCCTATTTATTTTTAGCCATTGACATATATATTTCATAATGTTGTTCTTGGATTAATTATATATAAAATACTTGTTTAAAATTTATGATTGTTTTAGTTTAATTTATAACCTAATAATGATTTTATTTCACTATAATATTATATATTGGAGTAATACTGACAACTTTAATTAATACTATATAATGAAATAGTATTTTCCTTTTGTGTTTTTCATCTACGGATCCTAGCTCAATCCTTATATATATTTTCCACCATTTGTAAGGGTTGAAGCAAAATTACTTTCTCATTCATGAAATTAGTCCTTGGTTAGTTACCCTTTATAGCATTAGGTCTCTCTAACATATTCATATATGATATTGGTGATGGAATAAAAAAAATTGACAACTTGTCATTTAGGGAAAGCGTAAATGCAGGGTTATCATTTTGTTTAAAACAGCCTGCTATTTGGTTAGGGATCAAAGAAAAGAAAGACTATAGAACGGGGGGAAAATGAAAAGGAAAGAAATTGGCATGCGGGAGAGAAGAGAGGAGAATAATGGTGCCAAATCAAGACAAAAAAGGAAAAAAAAAAGAAAAAAGAAAGAAAGAATGAGATGCTGGAGACATGAAAAATGTCTTCCTAGTGCATGAGTGAAACCATAAGAAAAATCTCTTAGGGAAAATGCAATGATACCAAGATTAGACACCATCGATGGCAGTTAAAAGCCATGTGCGCTGCCACATGTTGTCATGGCTTATTACTTGTAAGAAAGTATGACTCTGAACTCTCCTATGCTTGTGTATAATGCCTACCTTTGCCAACCTTCCTTATCAAGGGCTTTTTCTATCAACCTATCTCCTCAATGGACACTAACCATTTTCACTAATCAATTGTAAGCCTAATCTTTCCTATTAATAACACAATAAAACACAACAATTAAAAACTTATTTTTCTCCACCCTATGCAAGGTACATACAAGGAAAAGTAATTATTCAATATTATTTCTCCGGTCTTCATAAGATAAGTTAATATGAATGATGTTTAAAAATACCTCAAGTCACTAAGTAAACAACATTTAACACAAGTTCTTTAAGAAATTCACATAACCATTAACACAACTAAAAAATTAATATCTTCTTTCAATTACAAGAGTGTCAAAGTAATAAATAACCCGGCAAGACCAGGATCGAACCACAAGGAGGTTAATTATATAAATTATAAACAACAATTATAAACAACAACAATAGTAACAATAACAAGAACAATAATAATAGTAGCAATAATAATAATACTAGTAGTAATAGTAGTAGTAGTAGTAGTAATAGTAATAATAATAATAATAATAATAATAATAAAAATAATAATAAAGAAAAAGAAAAAAAACAAAAGTTGATGAGAACTTTGAGATGAAAAATTAACGTAAGGATTAAACAATGATAATAACAAATGTTAAGGTTAGAGGTTCCGTTAATGGTATGTCAAACAAGTATAGTATAAACTCTTATTATTCAATTAGAAACCATACATAAAGGAGGTTTCAATTAGATTATAGATTGTTAACATGATTACATTAGTCATCTTATTTAATTAATGCTAATACTTGTAAATTTTGTTAAGCATTCATGATTATAACTTATGTTAACAACAATTCAAGTTCCTTTCATAGCTCAGGTGTCGGTTATACCATACAACATGGGCTATAAAAGTGCCAAGCATTTACTGTACCAAATGTTATATAACATAAATCAAGATTAGTCATTTAACAAGCAAAGCATTAAAGAGTGAACAAGATAACAAATATAAAACATGTTAGTATTAAACATTAAAGTCCATATTAAGTTTATACCATACTTATTCTTACACCATTAGTGTAACCTTTTCACCTTGACATAATTAACTTACCTAGACATAATGGAAGAAAGAAAAATGGATAAACAAAATAAGAACATAAATAAGATAAGAGTTAACAAAACAAAGAAAAGAAAATGAAAGGCATAAACTTGATATTAATGAAAGCAAAGCATAAGCAATATAAAAAATGAAAAGAGAGAAAACAAGAGCATGATCTTGATCTAGAGACCAAGATGCCTAAATGCATCGCAAATGCCTCCTTTTATAGGCCAAAATTGGGAACTATTGATTTGATGACTAATTAATGAGTGGGTGACTTGACTTGGTGACAATCCTTATCTTCTCTTGTCTGCCTAAAACGTCATTGATAATGTCAAAATTGGAGCCACATGAAAACATGAAAGTTATAAGAAATTATTTAAGCTTTCTTGTATGAACAATTCAGCTTATTTTGACTTCTAGAACTCTAGATATGGCTAAAATACTGAACAGTGCTTGGGTTGGAGGACAGATTTGGGCTTCTTTGTTGTTGCAACAATTTGAAATTGAGAATGACCTTTTTAGATCTTGGGCTCCATATGAAAGTTGTTGGCATATGTCTTACCTTTCCATCCATATAACATAGATCTAAATCTGAGATCTATAGCTCCAGATATGACTCAATTACCGAACAGTGTTTCGGTTTGGATTGCACCGACATCTCTTTTCTAAGTTTGGCCATCTCTTTATCCTTTCAATTTCAGTTCTTAAATTCATCAATCAATCCTTTCATTTATGTGATATGGCTGCATTTAAAATGAACATTTACCATAAATTAAAGGTATCTTATATTATTAGATATATTATTATAAAACATGCTTTAGTGAAGGAATTATTGATACTTCAAGCGTAAAATGATGATATAAAACCTTGATAAAAATACACTTTTAAGTATCAATCACACCCCCCAACTAGCTTATTACTAGTCCTTGGTAATCAAAGCGTTAAAATACTTTACAAATTCCATAAAGCAAGGTAGTCATCATTTAACTTCCATTAATCTATCTAGATAAACAAGCTCTCATTAAATTTATATATCTGCTCAATACCTCTTAACAAGATATTCATAAACCTTTCTTTTGTGCTCAATGTATCAACACATAATTATGGGGCTTTTCTTGGAAGAAAACAAATTTTTTATTCTAATGTTTAAGGTTAACTTCCTTGGGTTGAGATTATTATTTTTGTCTTCTTTCTTTTTAAATATATATATATAATTTAAAATAGCATGCATCTTTAACCCATGTAACGAGTTTTCAGCTAATAACTCCCAGACCAATTGGTCTTAGGGTATTAAGTGTTAAGACACCCCTACGAGCTTAGTAACTCGAGTCGTAGATACTAATATGTAGACAGTGCAATGTTTGATTCCCTTAAGCTTTTCTCCTTAACTCATGTAACAAGCATTGGGTCAATAGCTCCCAAGTCAGTTGACTTTAAGGTATTAGGTGTTAAAACACCCCTTCAGACATAATTGCTTAGGTTAGAGAGGCTACAAAACCAAACTTATCTACATTTTTATTATTATCTTTTTTTTTCTTTTTATTTTTTTTTCTTTTTTTTAATTATATATTATCCCTTTTCCTTAGTTGTTATCTTTAACAAAAGAACATAAATAATGTAATAATCCAATATGCAACCCACAATCATATGTTAAAGTGTGTGTGTGTGTAAATTAAGGTTTAAGAATACATGTTAAATAAGTATACGAGCAGAATTAAGTGATAACAATGCAAAAGTTTGTAAATCTAAATATTTCAATAAGTATTATGATAAACCTTGTTATGAATGATTACTAAGATGCGTCTTAAGAGTCATAAAAAGTTCTCCTTACTCTGCCATCATAGTAACAACAATTTTGCACATGCTTTATGAAATAGAAAACACAGTTAATTTTTTTTTTAGCTACTACCCTCTCCCCCCAACTAAAATGAGACATTGCCCTCAATGTTTAAAGGTAGAAAGATATAGTGATTAGTACTCAAAAGTGCATTTTTATCATGGTTTTATATCATCAATTTGCACTTAAGGTATCAATAATTCCTTAACTAAAGTATGTTTTATAATAATCTATCTAATAATATAAGATACCTTTAATTTATGGTAAATGTCCATTTTAAATGCAGACCTATCAAATAAATAAAAGGATTGATTGATGACTTTAAGAACTTCAATTGCAAAGGCAAAGAGATGATCAAACTTAGAAAAGAGATGTCGGTGCAATCCAAACCGGAACACTGTTCGGTAATTGGGTCATATCTGGAGCTAT
>SRLM01002430.1:0-26948 GCA_015708895.1 Populus ilicifolia | reverse complement strand
AGGCCTATGTCTTACCTTTCCATCCATATAAAGTAGACCTAAATCTGAGATCTATAGCTCTAGATATGACCCAATTACCGAATAGTGTTCCGGTTTGGATTGCACTGGCATCTCTTTTCTAAGTTTGATCATCTCTTTGCCTTTGCAATTGAAGTTCTTAAAGTCATCAATCAATCCTTTCATTTATGTGATAGGCCTGCATTTAAAATGGACATTTACCACAAATTAAAGGTATCTTATATTATTAGATAGATTATTATAAAACATACTTTAGTTAAGGAGTTATTGATACTTCAAGTGCAAAAATGATGATATAAAACCATGATAAAAATGCACTTTTGAGTACTAATCAGATATATTTTCCAAACTCATCTTATACTTCAATACAAGCATGCTAGCTAAAAATAGAATAATCAAGTTATTTTTAACCACACAACAAGAAGATGAAAACACTATAGCATTTATTTAAAGGTTTAGTGAAGAAATGCTTAAAATGGAAAATCTGCTAAAAACCAGTGTCATTAAGCCATAATTAAAATATAGTTTACTGATTAGTACTTAAAAGTGCATTTTTATCAAGGTTTTATATCATCATTTTGCACTTGAAGTATCAATAACTCCTTAACTAAAGCATGTTTTATAATAACAAGTCTGATAACATAAAGTACCTTTAATTTATGGTAAATATTTATCCTAAATACAGGCCTATCACATAAATAAAATGATTGATTAATGAGTAGAAGTATTGAAATTAAAAGGACAAAGAGAGGGCCAAACTTATAAAGGAAATGTTGGTGCAGTTTAAACTAGAACACTGTTTGGTAATTGAGTCATATCTAGAGTTGTAGATCACATATTTAAGTTTGGTTTATATGGATGGAAAACTAAGACATAGGCCTAAAACTTTTATATGGAAGTTAAAACTCAATTTTGCTGTTTGGAAGTCCAAATCTTAGCAACAACGTGGAAGTCCAAATCTTTCCTGTAACCCAGACATTATTCAGTCCATATCTCTAGTTCTAAAAGTCTAAATGACCTCAACTTTTTTTCCTGAAAAGCTGAGATAATTTTCTAGAATTTTCATGTGGAATTTTGGTTTAAATTTTGATGTTATCACTAATGTTTTATTCAAACAAGAAGATAAGGATTGTCACCAAATCAAGATGTGACCACTCACTCAACAACTAGTTATTAAAATAATAGTTTCAAATTTTAGCCTATAAAAAGAGGTATTTATCATGCATTTAAGCATCTTGGTTTCCAGATCATGATCATGTTCTTACTTTCACTTTTTGCTTTTTTGTAATGCTTAATTTTTGCTTTCATTAATATCTTGTTTATGCCTTTTATTTCCTTTCCTTTACTTAGTTAGCTTTTATTTTATTTATGTTCTAATCTTATTTATTTATATTTCTCTCTTTCATTATGTTTAGCTAAGCTCATTATGTCAAGGTGAAAAGGGTATACTAATAGTGTAAGAATAAATATAGTGTAAACTTAATATGGACTTTAATGTTTGAAACTAACATGTTTTGTATTTGTTATCTTGTTTACTTTTAATACTTTGCTTGTTAAATCGTTAATCTAGATTTGTGTTATATAACACTTGGTACAACAAATACTTGGCACTTTTATAACCCAACCATATGGTATAACCGACATTTGTGCTCTGAAAGGAATTTGATTTGTTGTTAATATAAGTTATAATCATGAATGTCTGACACTATTTATAAGTATTAGCATTAATTGGATAAGATAACTAATACAATCATTTTAACAATTTATAATTTGATTGGAACCTCTTTTGGATGTAGTTTCCAATTGAATAATAAGAGTTTATACTATACTTGTTTGACATATCATTAGTGGATCCTCTAACCTTGACATTTGTTGTTATCATTATTTAATCCTTACATTAATCTTCAATTTCAAAGTTTTTATCAACTTTTTCTTCTTTTTCTTTTTCTTCTTTATTACTACTGCTACTAGTATTATTATTATTTTTCTTTTTGTTGTTGTATTATTATTATGTATAATTTATATAATTAACCTCCCTGTAGTTCGACCCCGGTCTTACTAGGTTATTTATTACTTCAAAACTACTATATAATCTTTTTGTCACATCACAAGCAATATTATTAAAGAGTGAAAAAGATAATAAATACAAAACATGTTAGTATCAAATATTAAAATCCATGTTAAGTTTACACTATTTATTTTTACACCATTAGTGTAATCTTTTCAACTTGACATAATAAACATAGCTAAACATAATGAAAGAAAGAAAAATAAATAAAAATATAAGAACATCAATAAGATAAAAGTTAACTAAGTAAAGAAAAGGAATTGAAAGGTTTAAACTTGATATTAATGAATGCAAAACTTAAGCAAGAGCATGATTTTGATTTGAAAACCAAGATGCCTAAATGCATGAAAAATACCTCCACATTGGATTATTATATTATTTAGGGTATTAGGTGTTAAGACACCCCTTCGAGCTTAATTACTTAGGTTAGGGAGGCCACGAAACCAAACTTATCTATATTTTTATTATCCTCATTTTTTTCATTTTCTTTTTTTTTGTTTTAATAAATTATATACTATCTTTTTTCTTAGTTGTTACCTTTAATAAAAGAACATAAATAATATAATAATCCAATGTGGAACCCACAATCATATGTTAAAGTGTGTGTGTGTGTGAAAACTAAGGTTTAAGAATACATGTTAAATGAGTATATGAGTATAATTAAGTGATAACAATGCGAGAGTTTGTAAATCTGAATATTTTAAGAAGCATTATGATAAACCTTGTTAAGAATGGTTACTAAGATGCGTCTTAAGAGTTACTTTAACAAAAGAGCTCTTTTAGTTTACCATCGTAGTAGCAACAATTTTTCACATGCTTTATGAAATAGAAAACATAGTTAGTTAATTTTTTTATCAACTACTACCCTCTCCCCCTAACCAAAACAAGAAATTGTTCTCAATGTCCTAACGTAGAAAGATAGAGTATAGAAGATATCACCTGAAATAACAAACATTGACAAACTTAAAACACACTTAAACAAATATAAAAAACAACAAAACATAATAATAAAAGCAAAAGACACAAAGATTCATAAATGAAGACTCAAATCTAATATAAGCTTTTTACGTCTTTCCATAGTGACCAATTTATACGACTCATGAAGGGATCAATTATAAGAATAAAAAATTATAGTTGGTTAATCAATTGTTCAATAGTAGCAATAGAGATTGTAATTTTTTATGTAGAAGATGTTAGAAATTATTGTTCCACGACATGATCAAGAAAAGATAATAACTTATCATAATAATCAGTAATATTTAACAGACTTATGAGTTTATGGTGAATGTGCAGTTAGGCTCAAGAGGTGATATGAAAGATCTCTTCTAATGTGCCTAGACCATCTGGTAAGGCAATGAAGGCATTAATATGGTTAAACATTGCATTCATTTGAGTAGACATTGTGGAGATTTGTAGTTCCTCTCCATTTGTTTTTCCAATGATGTCCCCTTGTGCTAAAGCTTTGGGAATGACCCCTAAAACTTAACTACCTTCTAGAAATACAACTATTGACACACCTCTCATTAACCCAAGATTATCTCCCTCATACATTAAATGAATGATTCTTTCAACAAGTACTTGACTAAGATGATTTTCTAATTCTAAAAACTCATTTTCTTTTCCAGGACTAGATCCACCGAAAACATAAATATTTTTTATTTGATGACTTGAGGAACTTGTCATTTCTACACACTTCTATATTTGTTGAATGTATGGGTTGAGTAGAAATGAAAGGAAGAAAGAGGGAATTTTATAGATGAGAAATTAAAAAGGCAATCATACCATCTATGTGTAGGCTAGCTGGAGTCTCACACACTCTATCTCTCTTTTTTTTCTTTATTTATTTATTTTTGAAAAAACATGTGTATGTACAAATAGCTGTGATTGTGGCTCACTTCTTCCCTTGGTTTTACGTCCAAAAACGACTTAAACGCCTTCTATGGGTTAGGTTTAGGCTTCCTATCTAGTTTTATTAAAAACTAGCAAATAAAGTCTTTTTTAGTCAGATTCTCAAGATTATGCAATGCATGTTCTTTATAAAAATGGGTTCATAAGTCATGAATTACACAATGTTTATCTCAACTATGATGAGACTTAAGAGTTAATAGAAGATTATCTAAAGATGTTTTATGTTTTGAAATAAATCCCATCTTTTGATAATTTTCACAAGTTTTGCAAAATGCATGTGATTCCTTGAATATGGTAGGCTAGTAAAATCCACTTTGTAAGATTTCTATTGTCTTGTTTTTTACAAGAAATGATCCCTACATACCTTAGAGTGATAAAATTTAATGATATTACTTACCTCATTGTTGGGAATGCTTCTTTGAAATATTTGATCTAGACAATAATTGAATAAGTAATGGTCATCCCAATAAAAATTTTGCTCATTGCTCAAACATTTTCTTTTGTCTTCAGTACTCTAGTGAGCTGGCAAAAATCCTAAAGTAAGAAAATTTATATTTTTAGCAAACCAAGGCATTAAACTAAGAGAAAGTAAAGATTCATTAGGAAAGTAATCATTGATTGGTGTGATGTTGGGTGTCAAATCTGTTATCACTTTTGATAAAAGATCAGCATTAATATTTTTGGTGCCTTTTTCATCCTCAATTTCTTCCTAATTGGTCATGACATGAGGAAATGGAAGTGCTATCGAGGAATCCGTCTTTTTTATTTTTTGCAATGTTCAGATTCAACCCCTTCCTTACCCTTAGAGATTGATTCATCATCTTTCTCACGGGGTTCGAAAACTGGTTTTTGAATAACCTTACCACTACTAAGAGTGATGATTGATTTGACTTGATCTATATGTTGACTTCCAGAACTACTTGCATTTGCATTGTATTGCTCCTTAGGATTTTCCCGTGGTTAAGATGGAAACTTACCTTCCTGCTGAAAACTAAGAGTAGATGTGAATTTTATAAGAGTATCTTTAAAATCTGTTATGTTTTGAGCAAGTTAAGTGTTGATTGTTTTTTACTTTTCAATGAATGCATACAAAGTTTCCTTAAAATTTCTTTTAAGAGGTGGAGCATAAGAAGGTGCATATCCATGAGAATTTTTAAAATTATGATGTGCTTGAAATTATGGCAGTAAAGTTTGTGCGTTGTCACTTTTCCAACTAAAATTTTGGTGATTTCTCCAACCGGGGTTGTATATTTGTGAGTATGGGTTATGACTGGGCCTTTGAAAATTATTTAAAACATGGACTTGTTCATGAAGATATTCCTTAAAAGAAGGCAATGTTAAACAGTTATTGGTTGAGTATTTATTTGTTTCATAGATTTGACACACAATGTCTTGAGTAGATTTTAATTTACCACTCTTTTTCAATTCTAGTACCTCGACTTTTCTAGTTAAGGATGCAAACTTGGCTTGAAGGTCATGATCTTCCCTAAGGTTGTATATACCTCCACTAGATGTATGAGGTTAAGTTTTACTCGGCTCCTCGTAAGTACCTACAATGTCCTAATTTTGAGCATTTTCAGCTAACAAGTCTAAGTACTCCATTGCTTCATTAGGGTCTTTATCTTCAATTGTTCCATTGCACATCAATTCAACCATTTCTCTATCTCTAGGTGTTAACCCTTTATAGAAATGTGAAACCAATCTCTATGTTTCAAAACCATAATGACGGTAAGTATTAAGCAAGTCTTGATACCTATCCCAACATTGGTAAAATGTTTCTCCTGGTTTTTGAGTGAAAGTGATGAGTTGTCTTTTGAAAGAATTTGTTCTGTGAGATGGAAAAAACCTTTTTAAAAACTATTATTGCATTTCATCCCAAACACAAATAGATTCAGGTCTCAAATTTTATAGCCATGTTTTAGCTTTATCTTTTAATGAAAAGGGAAAAAGCTTTAATCTGATGGTGTTCATGTTATAATTTGAGTCATTATAGGTTTTACAAACCTCCTTAATTTCCTTTAAATACAAGTACAGATTTTCTAAATCTAAACCATGAAAATAAGGTAAAAGTTAAATAATGCCTCACTTAAAATTGAAATAAGATGCATCAAAAGGAAAAGTTGTGCATTATGGTGCACTTGTTCTTATGGGATTCATGTGGTCTCTAAGTATTTTAACATGATTATTCTCATTATTTTCATTATAAAGTGATTGATTATCTTCTTCGGCTATATTTTTTGAAAATGATAAGGATACCCTAGAAAGTCTACCACTTAATATATGTAACCACACTCTCATACACGTGGAGGAATAGAATAAAAAAAATAAAAGAAGAAGAAATAAGAGAAAAGAAACGAAGTTATATACAAGAAAAGTAAAAAGTAAAAAGAGAATAAAATAAATATTATAATTTGTATAAGAACTTACTTCCCTGGCAACGACGTCAAAAACTTGACATGATCAAAATATTGATGTCTTCTTCCAAGTGCAGTTGTGTCGAAATAATAAATAATCTGGCAAGACCGGGATCAAATCATAGAGAGGTTAATTGTATAAATTATAAATAACAACAATACAACAATAGCAACAACAACAACAATAATAATAAGAGTAGTAGTAGTAGTAGTAGTAGTAGTAATAGTAATAATGATGATGATGATGATGATGATGATGAAGTTCATGAGAACTTTAAGATGGAAGATTAATGTAAGAATTAAACAATGATAACAATAAATGTTAAGGTTAGAGGATTCACTAATGGTATTTCAAACAAGTATAGTATAAACTCTTATTACTCAAGTGAAAACCACACACAAAGGAGGTTTCAATCAGATTATAAATTGTTGACGTGATTATATTAGTTATCTTATTCGAATAATACTAATACTAGTAAATATTGTCAGACATTCATGCTTATAACTTATATTAACACCAAATCAAGTTCTTTTCATAGCTCAGGTGTAGATTATACCATACGGTTGGGCTATAAAAGTGCCAAGTATTTGTTGTAGCAAGTGTTATACAATATAAATATAGATTAGTCATTTAATAAGCAAAGTATTAAAGAGTGAAGAAGATAACAAATACAAAACATGTTAGTATCAAATATTAAAATCCATATTGAGTTTACATTATAATTATTCTTACACCACTAGTGTAACTTTTTCACATTGACATAATAAACTTAACTAAACATAATAAAAGAAAAAAAATAAACAAGATAAGAACACATATAAGATAAATGTTAACTAAGTAAAGGAATAGAAATAAAGGACATAAACAAGATATCAATGAAAGTAAAACTTAAGCATTATAAAAATACAAAGAGAGAAAGAAAAAGGATGATCTTGATCTAGAGATCAAGATGCTTAAATACATAGCAAATGCCTCCTTTTATAGGCCAAAATTTGGAACTATTGATTTGATGACTAATTGATGGGTGTGTGGCCAACTCGTGACTTGGTGGTAATCATTATCTTCTTTTGTTTGCCCAAAATATCATTGATGACGTCAGAATTGGAATCACTTGAAAACATGAAAGTTGTAAGAAATTATCTCCATTTACCAAGAAAAAAAATGAAGGTTATTTGGACTTCTAGAACTTCAAATATGAGCTAAAAACTGAACAATATTTGGGCTACAGGATGTTTCAGACTTCTTCATTATTGCTACAATTTGAACTTGAAAATGACCTTATTAAATCTTAGGCTTCACATGAAAGTTGTAGGCCTATGTCTTACCTTTCCATCTACATAAGTTAGACCTATATTCAATATTTATAACTCCAGATATGACTAATTACCAAACACTTATCGGGTTTGGACTGCACTGACATCTCTCTTTTAAGTTTGGTCATCTTTTTGTCCTTTCAATTTTAGTTCTTAAACTCATCAATCAATCCTTTTATTTATGTGATAGGCCTATATTTAAAATGAATATTTACCATAAATTAAAGGTATTTAATTGATTAGTACTTAAAAATGCTTTTTGATCAAGGTTTTATATTATCATTTTGCACTTAAAGTATCAATAACTCCTTATCTAAAGCAATTTTTTTATAATAACATATCTAATAATATAAGATAACTTTAATTTATGTTAAATGTTCACTTTAAATACAGGCCTATCACATAAATAAAAAGATTGATTGATGAATTTAGGAACTGAAATTAAAAGGAGAAAAAGACGACCAAACTTCAAAAAGAGATGTTGGAGCACTTCAAACTGGAACACTATTCGTTAATTAAGGTCATATATAGAGTTGTAGATCTTGAATTTAGGTCTACTTTATATGGATGGAAAGGTGAGACATAAGCCTACAACTTTTAAATGGAGCCTAAGATTTAAAAAGGTCATTTTCAAATCAAAATTATAGCAACAACAAAAAAGTATGAATCTGTCCTCCAACTCGCGTAGTGTTCAGTTTTTGGCCCATACATGGAGTTCTAAAAACCTAAATGACCTACACATTTTTTTTTGAAAAGTTGAGATAATTTCCTATAACTTTCATGTTTTAAGTGCTTCCAATTATGACGTTAAAAATTACCACAAGTCAATCGTTGGCCACTCACTCATCAATTAGTCATCAAATCAATAATTCCTAATTTTAGCCTATACAAGGAGGCATTTGCCATGCATTTAGTCATATTGGTTTATAGATCAAGATCATGCTCTTACTTCTTCTTTTTTTGTATTTTTGTAGTGCTTAAGTTTTGCTTTCATTAATATCAAGTTTATGCCTTTCAATTCCTTTCCTTTACTTAGGTAACTTTTATCTTATTTATGTTTTATTTTATTTATTTATTTTTCTTTCTTTTATTATATTTATCTAAGTTTATTATGCCAAGGTAAAAAAATTATACTAATGGTGTAAGAATAAGTATAGTGTAAACTTATTATGGACTTTAATGTTTGACACTAACATGTTTTGTATTTGTTATCTTGTTTATTTTTTAATACTTTGTTTGGTAAATGACTAATCTAGATTTATGTTATATAACACTTGGTACAACAAATACTTGACACTCTCATAACTCATACTGTATGGTATAATTGACATGTGAGCTATGAAAAGAACTTGATTTGTTATTAACATAAGTTATAATTATGAATGTCTAATGAGATTTACAAGTATTAGCATTAATCGAATAAGATGACTAATGTAATCGTGTTAACAATTTATGATCTGATTGAAACCTCCTTTGTGTGTAGTTTCCAATTGAGCAATAAGAGTTTATACAATACTTGTTTGACATACTACTAGTGGATCCTCTAACCTTGACATTTATTATTATCATTGTTTAATTCTTATGTTAATCTTCCATCTCAAAATTCTCATCAACTTCTTCTTCCTCTTCTTCTTTTTCTATTACTATTATTGTTATTACTATTACTACTACTACTACTATTATTATTACTATTACTACTACTATTATTGTTACTATTGTTGTTGTATTATAGTTCTCTATAATTTATACATTTAACCTCTATATGGTTTGACCTAGTCTTGTCGGGTTATTTATTTCTTTGACACTCCTACACTAAGGAGAAGACATCAATCTTTTAGTTATGTCAAGTTTTTGGCGCTGTTGCCGCGGAGGTAAGTTCTTGTACAAATTATAGTATTTGTTTTATTTTCTCTTTTCACTTTTATTGTATATAACTTTGTTTTTTTTCTTATTTCTTCTTCTTTTTTTTTCTTCTTCCTTTTATTCTATTTTGACACATGCATAAGAGTGTGATCACGTATATTAAATAGTAGACTTTATAAGGTATCCTTATTATTTTCAGAAAATATGGCCAAAAAGATAATCAATCACTTCATAATGAGAATAATGAAAATAAACATGTTAGAATACTTAGAGACAACATGAATCCTACAAGAACGAGTGCACTATCATGCATAGTTTTTCCTCCTGATGCATTTCATTCTAATTTTAAGCCATACATTATTTAACTTTTAAGGGAATTTAAGGAGGTCTGTAACACCTATAATGACTCAAATTGTAGGATTAACACCATCAGATTAAAGCTTTTTCCATTTTCATTAAAAGATAAAGCTAAAACATGGCTATAAAATTTAAGACCAGGATCCATTCGTGCTTAAGATGAAATGCAAAAACATTTTTGAGATATAAAATTATGGGATTAACACCAACAGATTAAATCTTTTTTCATTTTCATTAAAAGAAATTTTTTCCATCTCATAGAAGAAACTCTTTCAAAAGATAAATTACCACTTTCACTTAAAAACTAGGAGAAACATTTTAATAATGTTGGGATAGGTATCGAGACTTGTTTAATACTTGGCCTCATCATGGTTTTGAGATATGGAGATTAATTTCATATTTTTATGAAGGTTTAACACCTAAAGATAAGCAAATAGTTGAATTAATGTGCAATAAAACCTTTGAAGATAAAGACTATAATGAAGCAATAAAGTATCTAAGCTTGCTAGCTCAAAATGCTCAAAATTAGGATACTATAGGCACGTACGAGTTATTGAGTAAAACTCAACCTCGTACATCTAATGGAGGTATATACAACCTTAGGAAAAATCATGACCTCCAAGCCAAGTTTGCATCTTTAGCTATAAAAGTCGAGGCACTATAATTAAAAAAGAGTGGTCACTTAAAATTTACTCAAGACATTACAAGTCAAATTTGTGAAACAAATGAACACTCAACCAATGCCTATCCAACCTTGCATTCTTTTAAGGAATGTCTCCATGAATAAACTCATGTTTTAAATAGTTTTCAAAGGCCCAATCATAACCCATACTCACTAACATACAACCCTAGTTGAAGAAATCACCAAAATTTCAATTAGAAGAGTGACAATGCACAAACTTCACCACCACAGTTTCAAACACACTATAATTTTCAAAATTCTCATGGATATGCACCTTCTTATACTCCACCTCTTAGAAGAAATTTTGAGAAAACTTTGTATGCATTCATTGAAAAGCAAGAGACAATTAACACTCAACTTGCTTAAAGCATAACAGATTTTAAACATACTCTTGCAAAATTCACATATGCTCTTAGTTTTCATGAGAAAGGTAAGTTTCCATCTCAACCACAGTAAAATTCCAAGGGGCAATATAATGCAAATACAAGTAATTATGGAAGTCAACACATGGATCAAATCAAATTACTCATTACTCTTTATAGTGGTAAGGTTATTGAAAAACCCACTCTTGAACCTTGTGAGAAAGATGATGAGTCAATCTCTAAGGGTAAGGAAGGGGTTGAATCTAAAAATTACAAAGAAACGACTAATTCCCCGCCAGCACTTCCATTTTTTCATGTTATGACCAATCAAAAGAAAGTCAATCACAACTCTGAAATCTTTAAAACTTTCAAACATGTAAGAATCAATATACCTTTGTTGGATGCTATTAAATAGGTTCCTTCTTATGCTAAATTTTTGAAAGATTTGGGCACTGCGAAGAGAAAACTGAATGTGAGAAAGAAAGCCAAACAAGTATGTCATTCTTCAAAACAATGATACTTTGAAATATAAAGACCCTGGTTGTCCTACAAGTTCTTGCTTTATTGGAAAACATAAAATTGAAAGAGCTTTACTTAATCTTAGAGCCAATATGAATTTACATCCATATTCAGTTTTTTAAAATCTCAATCTAGGTGAGTTGAAACCAACTTTTGTAACTCTTTTACTTGCTAATAATTCTGTAAAAGTGCCTAGAGGAATAATTGAAGATGTGTTATTATAAGTTGATAAATTTATTTATTCTCTGGATTTTATTATCTTGGACACACAACCTATTGAAACCTGTAATTAATTTCTTGTTATTTTAAGATGTCCATTTCTTGCAATTTCTAATGCATTGATTAATTATAGGAATGGACTGATGAAGCTATCATTTGAAAACATGATATTGGAGATGAATATTTTCAACATTTGCAAGCAACCTGAGATGATAATGATTTACAGGAAGTGGACTTTACTAAAAAATTAATTCATGAACAATTTCAAATGACTTCTAGTGAAATTGAGATTGATGAATCTGATGATTTGTAAATGATTTATTTTCAGAAAGAATCAAAGGAAAATAATTAGATACTATAAATTGAGAAATTGCCACCACGATCAATTAAGTCCATACCTTTAAGTGCTCAAACCTAAGTTGAAGTCGTTGTCCTTCAATGTCAAAAACTTATTTTTGGGAGAAAATAAAATTTTTCCAGTAATAATCTCTTCCAAACTTAATGCACATAAAAAAGGTAAGTTATTACAAACTCTAAAAATACATAAAAATGCATTAGGATGGACCATAGCTGACGTAGAATGAATATTCCTTTGATTTGTGCATGTAGAATTTATTTAGAGGAAAATGCAACGAAGGTTTAATCCTAATATAAAAGAAGTAGTGAAAAAAAAAGAAGTCATTACACTTTTAGATAATAGAATCATTTATCCTATTTCTGATAGTAAATGGGTAAGTCCTACCCAATCTTAACCAAGAAGACTGGAGTCACTGTGATAACAAATAAGAACAATGAGTTAATTTCCACTATGATTGTTACTGGTTGGCGCATGTGTATTGACTATAGAAAACATAATTTAATGACTAGAAAAGATCATTTTTCTTTACCTTTCATGGATCAAATCCTAGAAAAAGTTATAGGTCATGAATTTTATTATTTTCTAGATGGCAATTCAACTTACAACCAAATTAAAATTGCATTGGAAGATTAAGAGAAGACTACTTTCACATGTCCATTTGGTACTTTTGCATTTTGAAGGATGCCTTTTGGATAATGTAATGCACCAACCACATTTCAAAGATGCATGCTCAATATATTTAGTGATATGGTTAGACATTTTCTTGAGATTTTTATGGATGATTTTTCTGTTTTTGGTGATTCATTTGATGATTATTTGACTAATTTAGAAAAGGTTTTAACTAGGTGTAAAGAGAAGAATCTTGTAATGAATTGGAAAAATATCACTTTATGGTAACAAACAGCATTGTACTTAGTCATATTATTTCACCAAAAGAAATTGAGGTTGATAAATATAAAATCGAGTTTATTTCTAACTTGCCAACACCAAAATCTTTTAAAGATGTTAGATCATTCTTAGAAAATGGTGGTTTTTATAGAAGGTTCATCAAAGATTTTAGTGTAAAATCTAAGCCCTTAAATAACCTTCTAACAAAGGATAATATTTTTGAATGGACTGAACATTGTGAAGAAGCTTTTGTTGAACTTAAAAACTTGCGTACTTCTACCCCTATCATTCAACCTCTTGATTATTCATTACCGTTTGAAATAACGTGTGACTCTAGTGATTATATCGTAAGCGTTGTTTTGGGACAAAGAAAAGATAAGAACCTTATGTGAATTACTATACAAGTAAAACTTTAAATAGTGCTGAAATAAATTACACCTCCATAGAAAAAGAATTACGTGTAGTAGTATTTACATGTGAAAAATTCAAGTCCTATCTTGTTGGCTCACCTGTTGTTATTTTTAGTGATCATGGAGCATTGAAATATCTTCTTTCTAAGAAAGATTCTAAGGCTAAATTGGTATAGTGGATTTTGTTACTTCAAGAATTTGATATCACAATCAAAGATAAGAAAGGCATCGAAAATGTTGTCACATATCATTTCTCAAGATTAACAGCAAATTTGAAAACTGACATCATACTAATTGATGACTATTTTCTAGATAAATCTTTACTTTTTATCTCTACAATGCCTTGTTTTGCTAATATTGTTAATTTTCTTGTTTCAGGACATTTGCCAGCTCATTGAAGTACCTATGATAAAAGAAAGTTTTTGAATAAAGTGAAGAACGTTTATTGGGATGACCCATATTTATTCAAATATTGTCTTGATCAAATATTTTGAAGATGCATTCCCTACAATAAGGTAAGTAGTGTCATTAAATTTTATCATTCTGAGGCATATAGAGGCCATTTCTCATCAAGAAAGACAATTGTAAAAATCTTACAAAGTGGATTTTACTACCCCACCATGTTCAAGGACTCACATGCATTCTGCAAGACTTGTGAAAATTGTCAAAAGTTGGGATCTATTTCAAAACATCATAGATGCCTTTAAATTTTATTCTTGTCATTTAGATCTTTAACTGTTGGGATTTCATGAGTCCATTTCCTCCATCATTTGGTTTATTGTACATATTAGTCGCGGTAGATTATGTTTCAAAATGGATAGAGGCAATTCTAAATCAAAATAGTGATCACAAAATAGTGATAAAGTTTTTGAAAGAAAATATTTTGAGCCAATTTGGAATCCCTCAAGCCATGATAAGTGATGGTGGAACACATTTCTGCAACAAGCCATATGAGTCTTTAATGAAGGAATATGGAATCACAGACAAAGTTGTCACCCCTTATCACCCTCAAACAAGTGGACAAGTAGAGCTTGTTAATAAAAAGATCAAACACATTTAGGAGAAAACAGTGAACCTTAACAGGAAAGATTGGTCTTTAAATCTTAATGATACACTTTAGGGTTATCGAACTACTTATAAAACATCATTAGACATGTCACCTTATAGACTAGTCTAAGGAAAATCTTGTCACTTACCTATGGAACTTAAACATAAAGCTTATTGGGCTATTAAAGTTTTCAATTCAAATCTTGATGATGCTAGTCAACTATAAAAATTACAAATAAGTGAGTTTAAGGAAATAAGAAATGATGCATATGAAAATTCAAGAATTCATAAAGCAAGAATCAAAGAGTTTCATGACAAGAAAATACTAAGAAAAACATTCAATATTGGTAAAAAAAGTCTTGCTTTATAATTCTTGACTGCATTTATTTCTTGAAAAACTAAGATCAAGATAAAGCGATTCTTTTCTTGTGAAACACGTGTATCCATATGGGGCTTGTGATATCGAGAATCCAAAGAATGATAATGTTTTCAAGGTAAATGGACATCGTTTAAAAGTTTACTTTGACAATTTTTCAGTTGAAAATGACTCTATTGAATTGGGTGATCCTGTATATAAACATTGATTTTTTTTCTCACATTGTTTTTGTGTTTCTTTTTAAGTGATTTTTGCTAGTTTCTCTCACCCCGGCCAAAGAACAAATAACGATACTCCATGACTTAAGTTAATTCTTTCAGTTTCCCATAATAACTGATATCTGTGTATATATTTGTGCAATTCTTTGAATTTGTCTTTCAATTCTCATTTGAAAATGGACACTAATCATGAAATATTTAAAAAGTATTTTCCCGCTCTGCCTCAGAATATGATTACAAAAATTTACCGTACTAGATATGCAAGATTGAGGTTGTTAATGAATCATGGAATTCCTAAAGATATTCGCTAGTTGATTGAAACAAAGGTCTGATTATCAAGTGAGTCCTCTAATTATTTCATTTCATATATGCTTGGAACAGGTAAAAGCACTTTTGCAAAGAAACATCATGCAAAACAATTGAAAGTTTGTCATCAATGTGCTAGATGGACTTGTAATGCACAGTATCATTCTTTAGAAATGGTATCTATAAACCGTGAAGATAAAATATAATTCATTAAGGATGACCTAAGTAAGGAGTCTTTAGATAATCTTCTATTAACTCTTGAAACACATCCTAATGGAGATGTACATCATGCAATTCATGATTTATAGCCTCATTTTCATAAAGAACATGATCGACTCAGTCTGGAAAATATAACTAAAAAAGACCTTGTTTACTAGTTTTTAAGAAAACTAGATGAAAAGACTATCCTTGACCCATAGAGGGCGTTTAAGCCGTTCTTGAACATAAAACCAAAGGAAGATGTGAGCCACAATCATAACTATCTGTACATATATATATGCTTTTTCAAAAATAAATAAATAAAAGAGAGAGAGAGTGTGTGTGAGACTCTAGTTAGCCTACATATAGGTGGTATGATTGCCTTTTTAATTTCTCATATATAAAATCCTCTCTTTCTTCCTTTCATTTCTACTCAACCCATACATTCAACAAATATAGAAGTGTGTAAAAATAACAAGTTCCTCAAGTCATCAAATAAGAAATATTTATGTTTTTGATGAATCTAGTCTTGGGAAAGAAAGGAAGTTTTTAGAGTCAGCAAATCATCTTGGTCAGGTGCTAGTTGAGAGAAAGATTCATTTAGTGTATGGGGGAGATAGTTTTGGGTTAATGGAAGGTGTGTCAATAACTGTATATTTTGGAGGTAGTCAAGTTTTAAGGATTGTCCTCGAACTTTTAGCACAAGGGGACATCATTGGAAAAACAATTAGAGAGGAACTACAGGTCTCTATAATGTCTGCTCGAATGAATGCAATGTTTAACCATGCTAATGCTTTCATTACCTTATGATGTAACGATATTATTTGATAGTTTTGTGACCACACATCTACCTAATATTTTATCCATGTTTTATATGCAAAATGCCTTGATATTCTTTGTTTTATGTTTTAAAGGTATTTTTGGATGAGAGATGCAAAAAAGAGTAAATTGGAGGTAATTGACAGATTTGACGTTTAGTCGATGTTTTATGAAAAGTGTAAGTTCTAAGATCAAAATAAAGTGATTCTAGTAGCACTAAAAAGCTAACATCTATACATTTATGGAAATGTAATGTAAGAAAAATAAAAAGGGAAAGATCATAAAAATCACATCCTTCAAAGTCAAATCCCGTATTCTGTCACTATTGACCTTTGTTCATTCAAAATTAAATATCTGGAGCTATAGAAGTCCAATTAATGCAAACTTAATTTTTTTTTGGATTACTAACTCAAAGATCTATAAACGCTATAAATTTCATCCAAAAATGATATCATATGAGGGAGATATGATTTTTCAAAAATGACAACTGAATTCTACCAGCAGACAGGTTTCATGAAGAAACGAGTCCAAATTATGTTTTGAAGCTTCTAAACTAACATCCAAGTTTTTATATCAGCAATTTAGCTCCTCTAAGTTAGAGCTTGAAGATTTTATGCAAGGTTAATTCTCCTTTTTAGGAAAATAATTATTAAAGTACTTTAATGTAAACTATCAACTTAAGGGAGGACTATTTTTCTAAAATAGAAACTATGATTTCTTAGCATATAAAAAGAAAAAGAGAAAGGAGAGAGGGCAAAAAAGGGGGCAATAACTAGAAGTGAAGAAACACAAACTCTCTTTTCTACAAATCAGAAATAATGATTTCTTTTATCTTTAAGAGTAGTTGTTCTATAAATATGCAAGGCTAAGATTGTTTTCTTGGTTGCAAAGACACAACAAACCTTCGGATTTTAAAAACCATGAGATTTATTCTTTCTTTTATTTTTAGTTTATATTATGAATGAGGATGATTGTTTTCCTATACATATTTTCTATGATTGTTGTTAATAATTGCTAAAGCAGAACTATAAGTTATTATTGTGAATAATTTATTACTAAGTTTGATATCAAAACTAGAGTTGTGATATATGAACTTGTGAAGCAACTAAGCTTTATAATTATGGCGGAACTATATTATCAAGCTTAGAGAGAACACTTAAATATCTAGTTCTTAGGGTTGTCATGAAACTAAATTATTAATGCGGATATTATGACTATTTGTTGGTTAGAGTTAATTATACGGTGGATCCGTTAATTAACCAATGTTAAGAAAAGATAAAAATTTAAAATTTAAATTGTAGTTTTGTTTCAAGGATCGGTTCTAATTTTTGTTGGTGGATGTGTGCTTGCGACCAAGATTTGTTTTCTTGATAAATTTCAGTTTCAATTGATTTTGTTTGCTAGTTTAATTTCTTCAATTATTTAGATCATCACAAATCAAACCCCCCCTAAATTGCATAAGGTATAACATAAAAATCTGAACAAAATCTTCCTCGTGGGATCAACCCCTTACTCGCTCTATACTATCTTGTGTGTTGTGTTTTAAGATAGGGTAATTAATTTGTGCAACCATGACATCGCAACACCTTACTAGGTGGTCTGGGCACATTAGAAGAGATCTTTCACATGTCATCATGGGCCCAATTGAACATTTACCATAAACCTATAGGTCTATTAAATGTTAATGGTTATTATGATAAGTTGTTGTCTTTTCTTAATCATGCTTTGAAACACGAATTTCTAACATCTTCTGCATGACAAATCATAATCTCTGTTGCTACTACTGAATAATTGATTGACCAACTACAATCTTTCATTCCTGTAATTGATCCCTCCATGAGTCGCATAAATTGGTCATCTACAAAAAACCGTAAGAAGTTTAGATTAAATTTGAGTCTTTATTTATGAATCTTTATGTCTTTTGCTTTTATTATTGTGTTTTGTTATTTCCTATTTTTGTTTCAGTATGTTTCAGGTTTGTTAGAGTTCGTTATTTCAGATGATTTCTTGTATATTTTATCTTTCTACTTTAAAACATTGAGGATAATGTTTAGTTTTGGTTAGGGGGGAAGGTAGTAGTTGATAAAAAAAATTAACTAACTGTGTTTTCTATTTCATAAAACATGTTCAAAATTGTTGTTACTAGGATAGCAGAGTAAATGAGCTCTTTTGTTAAAGTAACTCTTAAGATGCATTTTAGTAACCATTCTTAATAAGGTCTATTATAATACTTATTGAAATAATCAGGTTTATAAACTCTCGCATTATTATTACTTAATTCTGGTCATATACTCATTTAACATGTATTCTTAAACCTTAATTTTCACACACACACTTTAACATATGATTGTGGGTTGCATATTGGATTATCATATTATTTATGTTCTTTTGTTAAAGAAAACAACTAAGAAAAAGGAATAGTATGTAATTTGAAAAAAAAAGAAAAAAATGATGATAATAAAAATATAGATAAGTTTGATTTCATAGCCTCCTTAATCTAAGCAATTAAGCCCGAAGGGGTGTTTGCTTACCTAATACCCTAAAGTCAGCTGACATGGGAGTTATTGACCTAACACTTGTTACATGGGTTGAGAAGAAAAGCTTAAGGAAATCAAACATTGAACTATCTACATATTAGTATCGGCAACTCGAGTTACTAAGCTCGTAAGGGTGTCTATATACCTAATGTCCTAAGACCAACTGGTTTGAGAGCCATTAGCTGAAAGCTTATTACATGGGTTAAAGATGTATTGTATTTTAAGTTACATGTCTATATTTAGGAAAAAAACTAAAAAAATAAAAGAAAAAAAATCACAACTCAAGGAAGTTAATCTTAAACATTAGAACAAGAATTTTGTTTTCTTCCAAGTAAAGCCCCATAACTATGTGTTGATATATTGAGCACAAAAGGAAGGTTTATTAATATTTTGTTTAAGAGGTATTGAGCAAATATATAAATTTAATAAGAGTTTGTTTATCTGGATAGATTGATGGAAGTTAAATGATGAATACCTTGCTTTGTGGAATTTACAAATTGTTTTTTATTTTAATGCTTTGATTACTAGGAACTAGTAATAAGCTAGTTAGGGGGTGTGAGTAGTATTTAAAAGTGCACTTTTATCAAGGTTTTATATCACTATTTTGCTCTTGAAGTATTAATAACTCCTTAACTAAAGTATTTTTTATAATAACATGTCTAATATTACAAGATACTTTTAATTTGTAGTAAATATTCATTTTAAATGCATGCATATCACATAAATGAAAGGATTGATTGATAAATTTAAGAATTGAAATTGAAAGGACAAAGAGATGTTGGTGTAGTCCAAACCGGAACACTGTTTTGTAATTGAGTTATATTTAAAGCTGTAGATTTCAGATTTAGGTCTACTTTATATGGATGGAAAAGTAAGACATAGGCTTACAACTTTCATATGGAGCCCAAGATTTATAAAGGTCATTTTCAAGTCCAAATTATAGCAACAACAAAGAAGTTTGAATATGTTCTCCAACCCGCGCACTGTTCAGTGTTTGGCTCATATATGAAGTTTTAGGAGTCAAATGACTTCCATTTTTTTCCTGGAAAGATGATACAATTTTCTATAACTTTTATGTTTTCAATTAGTTTTAATTCTAATTTTATCAATGATATTTTGGGTGTACAAGAGAAGATAAGGATTGTCACTAAGTCAAGAGTTGGTCATCCACTCATCAATTAGTCATTAAATCGATAGTTTCTAATTTTGGCCTATAAAAGGAGGCATTTGCCTACATTTAGGCATCTTGGTTTCTAGATCAAGATCATTGTCTTGCTTTCTCTCTTTGTATTTTTGTAATGCTTAAGTTTTGCTTTCATTACTATCAAGTTTATGCCTTTCAATTCCTTTCCTTTACTTTGCTAACTTTTATCTTATTTATGTCTTTATTTTGTTTATTTATTTTTCTTTCTTTTATTATGTTTAGCTAAGTTTATTATATCAATGTGAAAAAGTTACAATGATGGTATAAGAATAAGTATAGTGTAAACTTAATATGGACTTTAATATTTGATACTAATATGTTTTGTATTTTTATCTTGTTCACTCTTTAATACTTTGCTTGTTAAATGACTAATCTAGATTTATGTTGTACAACAAATACTTGATACTTTCACAGCTCATACTATATGGTATAACTAATACCTGAGCTATGAAAGGAACTAGATTTGTTGTTAATATAAGTTATAATCATGAATGCCTTACGAAATTTACAAGTATTAGCATTAATCGAATAAGATGACTAATGTAATCATGTTAATAATTTATAATTTTATTAGAATCTTCTTTGTATGTGGTTTTCAATTGAGTAATAGGAGTTTATACTATACTTGATTGACATACCATTAGTAGATTTTCTAATCTTGACATTTATTATTATCATTGTTTAATCCTTACGTTAAGCTTCTATCTTAAAGTTCTTATCAACTTGTTCTTCTTCTTCTTCTTCTTCTATTTAGTATTATTGTTGTTATTATTATTATTACTACTACTATTACTATTACTATTAGTATTACTATTAGTATTACTACTACTACTACTACTATTATTGTTATTATTGTTGTTGTATTATTGTTATATATAATTTATATAATTAACCTTTATATGGTTTGACTCAGTCTTGCTGGGTTATTTATTACTTCGACACTTCTGCACTTGGAAGAAGACATTAATCTTTTAGTCGTGTCACTTATATTATTAGATATGTTATTATAAAACATGTTTTAGTTAAGGAATTATTGATACTTCAAGTGCAAAATAATAATATAAAACCTTGATAAAAATATATTTTTAAGTACTAATTAATTGACATTATTTATTTGAAATAAATTTTTAAAATATGTCAAATTACTTTAAAATCTAACAAGGTTAGAATTAAAATATTATTTATTATTATGTTTGAAAAGTATTTTTTTTTTAAATAAATTTTATTTTAATTTTTTCATGTTTTTATATTGCTTTGATATACTGATTTAAAAATATTTGTAAAAATAATTTTTTAATACATATTGAAGTAAAAATTACTTAAAAAATAACATTTATCATATGTTTATAAATACCTACCTTGCATACCCGTGAGGCTAGATCGAGTTGCCAAAAAGCTACCCGTGGTAACCGGGGAAACTAACTAGTGTATAACTATGTATGCACCTCTCTCGCTCTCCATCTAGAAATAAATGGGTCCGTATATGTGTGTGTGTATATATATATATATATATATATATATTATATATGGGGGCCTAGTTGGAGAAATCAAGAATCTTGTCACGCTTGTCGCTTTACCTTGTCAATACAACCGGCTATCATTGAAGGAGCAAACTGAGAAGAAGAGTGCTGCTGTATACCATATTATCAATTTCAATTTTTCATTGCACACCCATACAACTCTCTTATAAAGCATATGATAAGTCAGACCATATGAGGACACATAACTTCTGATACATAAAGCCCAAACATATCTCATAACTGAGTGGAAAAGATGGCCAAGTTTTCTGTGTTGTTGTGTTTTAGCCTGCTGCTGATTTTCGGGTTTCCAGCTATTGGCACTGCAACAAAGGAAGAGATTGGGATGTATGAGCTCAAGAAAGGAAATTTCTCTATGAAACTTACCAATTATGGCGCACATATTATCTCCCTTCTTCTCCCTGATAAATACGGTATAGTTTTTCTTCATCCATTATTTATTTCTTGAAAGTTATTTGTTAATTCCTTATTTTGGGAACGTATGACATTGCATTTCAGGTTCAAGAAGATGAGTTCTCATGCTAAAGTTTTGTTTCTTTCTTTTGTGTTAATTAACAAATTAAAACAGGAAAGTTAGCTGATATTGTCCTTGGCTATGATACTATTAAGGAATACAAGGTAAGATTTGTTCTTCTTGTTCTTTCTTTTCCTCGTTTTTGCTTTGGTTTTATGAAGGTATATGATTTTTCATTCTTTTACAAATTGACCTACATTGTTGATTGTTCAATTTGTGTCTTTCTCTTTCAAGCCAATGGCACTCAGATGCGTCCTTCTGCAGGACCGCGACTAGCAGCGCAAAAAAAGTTATTAAAATTCCATTGGGTTAAATCAGCTAGCTGTATAATTTGTCGTACTCAAATATGTTTCTTCTCGATAGTCTGATGAATTATTATTATTATTATTATTATACTTCATATTTATCACTTCAAAAAATACTTTGTCGTGTCTGTTCACACTTGTCTGATTCTTCTTACAGTACCTGCCCCTCTTCGTCTTATCTCGGGCTGCATTTATTAAATATCATAGGTTGATGCATGTTCATACGACAACGCAGAGAATAATACCATGTGACATATATTAGATGTGTATCATCTCTTGGTTAAATTCAACAGTCAAATCTTTATCTTGGGAACTGCATTATTGAGTCTCAGCATGTGGTTTTTCCTTTGACTCTGTGGGATACATTTGACTTCAACGAACAAATTAATTATATTACTTTTGATTTTTTTTTTTGGCTATTGTATTGCTGTGATGGATTCCATCTGTAACTTGTTTAGAAAGAATAATCACTTTTCTTTTTACTTTTAATTTTTCCAGCATCATCCATGTAAATATTTTCATGTGTATAACAATCATTAAATCAATTTCTTTAACTGCTTTTCCACATGCAACCAAATATCTCTATGAAATTCTTGTCTAATTCTTTTTAGTATGAACAGTCATTGGATGTTAGTGGTCAAAACATTATCAAGGACAAAAAAAAGAAAAAAGAAAAAAGAAAAGAAAACATATCGGTAGCAGATTAATTTGCTGGCTCTTCGAGATATACGAGTGGAAGATGCTTTTAGCAGTGGATTTCTTAATGATGTTTTTTAGTTACGTTTAAAAGAAAATCCATTTTCTTAAATATATCTCGAAGAAACTAATTTGTTTGTTCTTGCACTTCATCCTATCCTTTATTGCCATTGTAAAAGAACTAGTTTAAATGGTTGGTGAGATCATGAAAATAGTTTTGGTCATTAAACCTTAAAAAACTATTTTAATTCAAAAGCTGAAACTACAGTTTTTTTCAGTAGTCATGCTCTAAAGTTGCCACTTTGATTTTCTTTGTTTTCACTTCATAAATATCGGATTGATAACGTTGTGCAGAATGATTCATCAAACTTTGGAGCCACCGTGGGACGAGTTGCCAACAGAATTGCTGGTGCTCAATTTACTTTGAATGAAACTCTATATAAACTAGTTGCTAATGAAGGGAAGAACACGCTTCATGGTAAAATATTCATCTTACTACACCTTCGTTAGCAAAGTAGAATTTTTCCCCATATTGATTAATTTTCTATCAACTTGAATTGAAGAGATATCTTTTCTCTTCTTTTTTTTTTGGCACTAATTGTTTACATGGATATCAGGCGGCCCTAAAGGATTTAGTAAGGTTGTTTGGAAAGTGAAAAAGCACAGCCCTGAAGGACGTAAACCTTGCATTGTCTTTGCCTATCACAGCTTTGATGGTGAAGAAGGTCAGCATAGTCTTTCAAGCCAAAATTTTTCACACTAGCTACAGGCTCAACACATATATGTGCATGAGCATAAATGACACCTCCAACAGAAATTAAAGTCATGAATACATTTTTCATATACACAGGATTCCCCGGTGATCTCCATGTAATTGTGGGATACAAGCTCCTTGGAGACAACAAATTGCGTATAACAATGAAAGCAAAAGCTCTAAACAAGGCCACCCCAGTTAATCTAGTTAACCATGCCTATTGGAACCTTGGTGGACACGATAGTGGTGATATATTGTCAGAGGAAATTCAGATCTTCGCTTCGCACTACACTCCTGTTGACAGCGAACTCATTCCTACAGGAGAGATTGTGACAGTGAAAGGAACACCCTATGATTTTCTCAAACCCAACACCATCGGAAGCAAGATCAACAAACTCACTAATGGCTATGACATCAACTATGCACTTGATGGAAGTGGAAACGACAAGTTGAAGAAAGCAGCAATTGTGCATGATAAGAAGTCTGGAAGAATGATGGAGATATTAACAAATCAACCAGGTGTGCAGTTCTACACAAGCAACACTTTGTACCAGAAGGGAAAAGGTGGATTCGTGTACGAACCTCATGGAGCTCTTTGTCTAGAGACTCAAGGATTTCCTGATTCAGTAAATCACCCCAACTTCCCTTCGCAGATTGTGAATCCAGGGACGTACTATAAGCATCAGATGTTGATTAAGTTTTCGAATTTCTAGATAATTCGGGACACCAAACTTTCACATGAAAAAAGCAAGATGATTGTGTGTTTTCAGAGTGCTTTTGGCATAGTTTCGAAATTGGAGGTCATTTGTACTTTCTATCATCTAGAGTCATGTGCTTATGTTGCTCAATGAAATCAATAATTGCTGCATAGTGCAGAGATGTTGAATACTCCATATATATTAAACAATCTTCTTGGCCACCTTTCAGTACTAAATGTGCTTTTCTCTTCATGGAAGTAATTGCGGTTGAGCTATTTTTAGGTTCGCCACCCCTAAAGGAATGTGCCAGAAATTTAAACCTCAGGTTTGAGATAGAGCTTCGAATATATTCCAAGCATTTAACTTTTATAACCTGCTCCTTTTGATTAGAGGATCTAGCGTGTTGCTTTGGAAACTACAGGTTGAGTCCAACAGCATGTTCAACCTACTTTGTAGTGGCTGACACGACAAAAAGATTAATATTTTTTTCTAAGTACAGGAGTGTTAAAGTAATAAATAATCCGGTAAGACCGGGATCGAATCATAGAAAGGATATTATACAAATTATAAATAACAATAATACAACAATAACAATAATAATAATAATAATATTAGTAGTAATAAAGAAAAAGAAGAAGAAGATGATGAGATATTAAAGTAAGGATTAACAATGATAATAACAAAAGTTAAGGTTAGAGGTTCCACTAATGGTATGTCAAATAAGTATAGTATAAACTCTTATTGTTCAATTGAAAACCACACATAAAGGAGGTTCCAATCAGATTATAGATTGTTAACATGATTACATTAGTCATCTTATTCAATTAATGCTAATACTTGTAAATTTCATCAAACATTCATGATTATAACTTATGTTAACAACAAATCAAGTTCCTTTCATAGCTCAGGTGTCGGTTATACTATACAGTATGGGCTATGAAAGTGCCAAGCATTTGTTGTACCAATTGTTATACAACATAAATCAAGATTAGTCATCTAACAAGCAAAGTATTAAAGAGTGAACAAGATAACAAATATAAAACATGTTAGTATTAAACATTAAAGTCCTTATTAAGTTTATACCATGCTTATTCTTACACCATTAGTGTAACCTTTTCACCTTGACATAATTAACTTAGCTAGACATAATAGCTGAAAGAAAAATGGATAAATAAAATAAGAACATAAATAAGATAAGAGTTAACAAAGCAAAGGAAAGGAAATGAAAGGCATAAACTTGATATTAATGAAAACAAAGCATAAAGAATACAAAGAGAGAAAAGAAGAGCATGATCTTGATCTGGACACCAAGATGCCTAAATGCATGGCAAATGCCTCCTTTTATAGGCCAAAATTGGGAACTATTGATTTGATGACTAATTGATGAGTAGATGGCCAACCTTTGACTTGGTGACAATCCTTATCTTCTCTTGTCTGCCCAAAACAACATTGATGACGTCAAAATTAGAGCCACTTGAAAATATAAAAGTTCTAGTAAATTGTCTCAGCTTTCTTCTATAAAAAATTCAGTTCATTTTGACTTCTAGAACTCCAGATATAGCCAAAATACCGAACAGTACTCGGGCTGAAGGACAGATTCGGGCTTCTTTGTTGTTACAACAATTTGGACTTGAAAATGACCTTTTTAGATCTTGGGCTCCATATGAAAGTTGTAGGCCTATGTCTTACCTTTCCATCCATATAATGTAGACCTAAATCTGAGATCTATAGCTCCAGATATGACCCAATTACCGAACAGTGTTCTGGTTTGGATTGCACCGACATCTCTTTTCTAAGTTTGATCATCTCTTTGCCTTTGCAATTGAAGTTCTTAAAGTCATCAATCAATCCTTTCATTTATGTGATAGGCTTGCATTGAAAATGGACATTTACCACAAATTAAAGGTATCTTATATTATTACATAGATTATTATAAAACGTATTTTAGTTAAAGAGTTATTGATACTTCAAGTGCAAAATGATGATATAAAACCATGATAAAAATACTCTTTTGAGTACTAATCAGTGGCGAAGCTAGATAATTTGTCTAGAAAAACATATCATTAAGAACAATTATATTTATATATGCTATCAAGGCATGTATAAATTTTGATATGGAATTTTTATTTTTTTTGAATCTGTAACAGTTAAGACTATTATTGTTCTAATAACAAGCAATAGAGAGACCAATTGGAATATTCTTTAATTCATTCCTAATTTTATAAATATTGCTATCTTAAATATGGAAGACAACGGAGCATGAGAAATCCTCTTACATCATCTGTTTTTTGTGAACTCAACCTTATTAAGACGCACAGGTGACACGACAAAGAGATTGATGTCTTCTCCCAAGTGCAG